>PVKU01011144.1:0-45848 GCA_004027475.1 Anoura caudifer | reverse complement strand
TTAGGCTAAAGGCACTGGCAATGAACAAAAGGGAATTTACATCAATTTTGCCATCATGGCTGCCAGATAATGTGCTAGATGCTCTATATGTTTAGAAGCCTGTGTGATCATCATAAAAACCCTGCAAATAAACCTGTGTCATGGAAGAAAGAATTGATGCTTAGAGGGGAACAGTATCTGTCAAAACAAATAATCTGTGTTCTTTCCATTGCACTACTGGGCCACTTTAAATATCCTTAATGTTTATTATCTTTATAAAACACACTGTGGCATTTGTGGGAAAATATGGGTTCTCCCAGACCTGTTTTCCTGCCCAGTAGAGCCTGATCAAGACAGAATGAACAGTCCTTCAACAAGCCATGGCTAAAGGATTGCCTTGTGAGTATATCTGGTAGATTTCCCTTTCTAGACAGTCTGTCCTTTAAAAAAAGGCTAATGAAATCATATATCAGATATAATTGTATAAACTTGCTTTAACAGGAAATATGGGATACATGGAGAGGGCTGCAATCTCCATAGCCTGGACTTACGTACATCATCAAAATTTTTAATGAATAATGATTGAGAAATTTGTGGCAAGAACATTTATATTCTCCTACATAAGTCAGATCACTTGTAGCTCTCCCTCTATTAAGAATAAACCATGAAATTTACCCCATGGAAGGAGATGGTAACTGTGCCCAGAACATGATCATGTTTTTCTGCTTCTTTTATTTATTTATGTATTTACTTTCTTATTTACCTATTTACTTATTTATTTATTTTTGTTCTTCAAGTACAGTTGTCTCTATTTCCCCACCACCACTCTCCCCCCCCCCATTTTTCCTTCCACCCTCAATGCTACTCCCCTTTGGCTCTGTCCATGTGTCCTTTATACATGTTCCTTCATGACCCTTCCCCTTTTCCACCCCATTATCCTCTCCCCACTCCTGTAAGTGGAACCTAATCAAGAAAACAAACAAGCAAGCAAAATTTTAACCAGAGACATTGAAATAAAGAACAAACTGCTTCTTTTATTTATTTTCCAGAGTTAATCAAGATATAATTGACATGTGGTATTATACGATTTTATGGGGCACAATGTGTCCATAAGCAAAAAAGCAAAAATAAACAAGTAGGACATAAAACTTAAAGGATTCTGCAGAGCAAAGGAAACCATCAACAAAATGAAAAGGTGGCCCACATGAGAGAAAGTACTTGCAAATCATATAGCAGATAAGGGATTAATATCTTAAACATATAAATAACTCATACAATTCAATGGCTAAAAAATAAACAAACCTATTAAAAATAGACAGAAGAGCCCTGCCTGGTGTAGTTCAATGGATTGAGTGCCAGCCTGCAAACCAAAGTGTCAGTGGTTTGATTCCTAGTTAGGGCACATGCCTGGGTTGCCAGCCAGGTTCCCAGTAGGGGGTGCTCAAGCAGGAACCACACATTGATTGTTTTTTCCTCCCTTCCTCTCTGTAAAAATAAATATATAAAATCTAAAAATTATATACAGAAGAACTGAATAGACATTTTTCTTAGGATGACATAACAAATGACCACAAGGTACATGCAAAGGTGTGCAACATCGTAATCATCAGGGAATTTCAAATCAAAAACACAATGAGCTATCACCTCTTACCCACTAAAATGGTATTCTTCTAAAAGACAAGAAATAATAAGCATTGGTGAGTATCTGGAGAAAGAGAAACCCTTGTGTATTGTTGATTGGATTATAAATTGAGGTAGCCACCATGTAAAATAGTATGGTGGTTCTTCAAAAAATTAAAAATAAAACTGCCTTACAATTTAACAATACCTCTGGTAGGTATCTATCCAAATGAAATGAAATTAGGATCTTGAAGAGAAATCTTCATTCTCATGATTATTGCAGCATATTTATAGTAGCCAGAAATGGAAACAGCCTAAATGGGTGTTTTATCCATTTATCCATCAACAGATAAATGGATAAAAAAGACAAGGCATATATGCAGTTAAATATTACTTAGCCATGAGAAAGAAGGAAATCTTGCTTTTTGTCACAACTTGGATGAATCTTGAGGGCATTATGCTAAGTCAAATAAATAATACAGAGAAATAAAAATGCAATAATATCTCTTTATATTGGGCATCTAAAAAACCAGATTCGTGGAAACAAAATGTACAGTGGTGTTTACCGGGGGCTAGAGGGTGGGGGAAATGGGCAAGTATTAGTCAAAAGGTACAAACTTCCAGTTAGAACATTACAGTTCTGGGGATCTAATATACCATGGTAATTTTAGCTAACAATACTCTATTATATACTTCACAATTGACAAGCTCACTTTTTTAATTAATCATAAGATAGAGGGCTTGAAAGCCAGGTTTAGTTGAAAAAGGAAAGGGTTTTCTAAATTTCCAAATCTCCTGTTTAAAGGTCAAGGCAAGCTAGCAAACTAGGAACAAAGAATTTTACTAGAGTTCTAGATGCAGTTAAGTGGGGAGGTGGTATCAGGGAAGTTAGCATCCACCCTAGAGGAAGTGCCAGTTATGATGTTGTGAGATAAGGGGGAAGGCAAGAGGATGTACCTTTCCAGTTCTCTTGCCTCTGAGGGTCTTATCCCTCAGAGGACAGGAGAAGACAAAACCTCAAAAAAAAAAAAAAAAAACCCTCAAAATAGATCAAGAGATAATCTGAGATTATTTGGTGATAGCAAGCCTCCCCAGCATGGCCACAGTAAGAAAAGCAACATGAACAGTGGAAAGCATTTACAAAGCATTTACAAAGGAAACCAGCACTGCTTTCCCCACAGCTTCATGTGTGGCAGACCCTAATGGCTCCGAGGTCTCTAAGAGGGTGAGAGGTGCTGAAGGGACCAGGGCATGCAGCACCCGGGATTTGGATGAGAAGCTGCAGGGTGGGGAATTTGCACCCAAGGGCATAGTGTGGAGTCAGTAGTAGTAGTAAGTTCAGGTCTGGTTATTGCTCCAGCCAATTCAGAGGAAGAAACTAAATCCCAGGGCAAAGAACTGGAAATTTGACAGGATGCGGAGGGTGGCAGACACTCCCATTCCTCCCATATGTATTGATGCCATCCTAGGGACAAGCCAAGGAAGAGAGAGAAACACAGAAAACAAACAAACAAAATGTACTAACAGAGACCAAATTAACTGTAGGAGACTATTCTAAATTGAAGAACACTATTTCATTACATTTGATGTACAGTATCTTCCTTATGAACATGGATTTCAGAGTCAGACTTTCTGGTGCAAATTATGGTTCTGCCACTTACTCCTGTGAGGCTTGGAACAAGATGTTGCTCTGCCAAAGCCTCAATTTTCTCATCTAAAAAATGAGAACAACTTTAACAGTGCAAAATAGTTTGTGAAGGTTAAATGAGATAAAGGGACCAAAATGTTTGTAGTACATTACCTGCCACAAAGAATGTTTTAATTATTATGAGCTATAAATATTATGAGAAGTAAATGCAATAAAATACCTATTTTCTGAAAGTGTTTAAAATTATAAGTTAAAGATAATTTCTAACTTTCTTTACCTCCTTGTTTGAAGAATTTTTTTTTTCCAGGAGTGTTTCTAAAGTAGCCATTTATGTTCCTTTTTGTCGTATAGTGTTTAAAACCTTGTCCTAAGTTTAGGAATTTTCCCACATCATGAGTCTTGTAAAAGAAAAAATCCATCTTCCACTATAGAAATGAAAAATGTCAGATACTTTTCTCAGCCTTCCTTGCAGCTAACATCAAGTAGATAGTGTGAACTCAACTAATTATAAACACTCCCAATAGCTGCCTGCCACCCCATCAGCCACCCACACACTGATACTGAAGTTGTTGGATCTAGAAGCAAATGTCTGGCAGTGATGCAGGAGCAGGGACTTCGGTGTCAGTTGACTATGGCTTCCTAAGCAGTGGCAGCAACCAGGCCCTAGAGCCTAGTGCTTGCAGCAGCACTGGCCAGACTGTGTAGCATTGGTGTCTCACCCCTTCTCCTTCTCACTCCCAGGATAAATCTCTGTGCAGGGGAAGAGCCACAAGCCTTCTGGTCTACCACTCTGTACCTCTTCAACATGCAACTTTCCAATGCTGTCATCTCGGAAGTGGTATTTATTGGACAAGAGGGAAAATAGGGCAGCTGCCTCAGGAAAAATATCTAGGCATAATGAGCCAGCTTCTTCCTCTGTTTTCTTCCTAAGAAGACTCAAGCTAATGTGAGTGCACATCTGCTCCTTATAGTATATTACAGGACTGGACATAAACTGCAGGGACAACTGCTGTCCAGGGTTCAAGAAGCTCTAATACATACAATGCTTTCAGAAATAACCATAAGGGAATGAGTTGACAGTATACGGGAGTTAAATTCTTAAAAAATGATAAGAGTATTAATAATGTCTAATAATCACTGAAAATGTAATGTGTGCCAGAATCTGGACAAGGTAGCTTTCTTAGTTATGTAATCTGCATAACCTTTTGAGGTAGACATTATTACTGCATCGATTTTTAAGTGAGGAATCTGAGGCACAAAGAGATTAAGAAATTTGCACAAGGTCAGGCAATTTCTAAGTGACAGAGATGAACAGTGATTAGCTGCAGACATTAAAAAATGCTTCAGTGTCATGGGAAGTCACTCAGAATATAAGTTGAACAGAAAAAAGAGTAACACAAAACCTTGTACATGTTCCACACGTAACTTAAATATATTTATCATCCACAAAAAAACATATTGCTATCCCTCTATATGCACAGAAAAAAATTTACATGTTATCAATGTAATGATAAATAGATTTGGTCTTAGTGATATAATTATGGTTATATTTATTTTTATCTTACCTTGTTTCTCAGATTTCTTCAATAAGTATCTTTAGCAGCATGTCCCAAGGCACCTCCAAGGACCTCTAACATTTATGCCAAAGAGCCCTCCAGAGACCACCAAATGTATTTTGAGAACATCAGGCCCACAAAAAGGAGTAATTTCTGACCAGCAGTTGGCACTAAAGTCCCAAGGTCCTGCTGACCCACCACTTCCTTCCCTCTCCCCAGTCTAGACTACACCCACTTGCTACTGACCTGAGATGCCCTGCCACTCAGTTTCCACTTTCCTGCTTCTCTTTGAGGACACAGTCTGTTCACAGGATGTCCCTGCTGGGAGCATGCACATTCTTGTCCTTCTGGGCATGTAAGTAACAGTTCCTGACCTTCTCAGTCTAGATGAGAGAGCAAAGAAATTCCTTGATGTTTCTTATATTATCAGAATTTCATTGGAAATTCTCTTCTTTTACATACAGTTGGACTTGGGTTATCAAAATTGGAGCAGTCTCAGATATCCATTTCCACAGAAGTAAAGAAAAGTGTTGACATATACTGCAAGATATCAAGCACAAATTTTAAAAACAACATCATTCACTGGTACTGGCAAAAATCAAATCAGGCTTTGGAGCATCAGATTTATGTGAGCCCAACAAAAAGCCCAGCTTGAAGTAACCAAGGTGGGAGGAACAACAAAGGTGAGACGAGAAAGAATTCTCTAAGTCTCACTTCAATGCCTGATCATAAATTTCATGGAAAAAGAAGATGTGGCCATTTACTACTGTACTGGCTGGACTCACACTACTAGAACTGTGGAGACAACCCACACAATATTCCCTCCTTGGATCTGTGCCCGCCCACACTCTTCCCAACAGTGACAACCACAACCAGCACTCCCCTCTCCAGCTGGGCTCTTGAAGTCAGCCTCGCCTTGTCTGCAGCACTTCCTGAGCTCTTCAGGAAGCCATCTTGGATTATGCTTGCCCATAGCTCCCAGTTAATTCCAGGGGTTGTGCTTCCATAGCTTTATTTGACAACACATCCCAATTAATCTTGTGTGGGGATAGGGAGCACAGGCTGTGCCACTCTCCACCATGTCATCATCCAGAGACTCTCAGTAAGGGGTCAAGGTGGCTAGAGCCATTATTATCATTCATACTCAAGACAACCCCTTGGCAATATACTATTATTGTTCCATTTTCCAACTAAAAATTTAAGCTTATAAAATTTAACTTTAAATACCAAGAAAAGACAAGAAGTCCATGCTTTTTGAAATGGACTGTGAGACCACAATATTAAGTTTAAGGATTCAATACTTTAGTTAAACACTAGGATATCTGGATCAAATTAGGAATGAAGCAAAGTCATTTTTCTGGGAAGTGTGGGAAAAAGGTTTCAGCCAGCAGGACATCATCAGACCAGAGCTCCAAAATCACTGGGGATGTTAGATGAGCCCATTATATCTGGTAACCGTTGATTTTGCCTGTGAAAGTAGAGAGAACCTGCCGTGATCCAAAGAACTAACAGTATGTGTTGTGTATGGGTTTGGGGTAGTCAGGGTGTGTGTGTAAATTGCTAGTTTATGCTCTCAATTCTTTGAATATATTAGCTCCGTCAACTCACAATACTTATATATCTGTTATCATCAAGTGTATTTGACTCACGAGGTAAGTAATATATTAAGTGATTCAGTCATTTGTTCAGGTTACACAGCTGATATGCAGCTAGTTGACAGAGTAGGGCAGAGACCCAGACAGTCTGGCTCCCCTTGGCTGTTACACTAAAACTTTTCTAACTGCAAGACAATAAAAGGAAGAACACACTATTCCCACCCCCATGGGGGAGACAGAACTAAACATTATGGGACATTAACTGACACAAATTATCAATGTCTGCTGAAGCATGTGCCCAAGATTTGAGTGATTGATTGGGTGTTCTTCAGAATAAATTAAATTCCAATAAATTACCGATTGACTTTTCAATATAAAACAATACAAAGATCTATATTTTCAATTTCTAAAAGTAGTGTCTGCAGTGGGCTCCTTTAAGAATATAGCTGTTTCCTTTAAGGTTCCTATACATGCTGCTCACTGTAGTTAAAAATTACCCAAATAAAATCAATGTGTTTATTCTCTCTAGTCCCTATTTCAATGACTCACAGTCTACTATTTAATTTTGGGATGTACTAGAAGGGAAAATAGAGTAACTTTCAGGCTAAGCAGACTCAAGAGATAGAGTTAGACATGATATGTCAGCCCTCTCCCACCTCTGGTGAGCTCATATTTCATTGAATTATGTGGAGACCAAGACTATTTATGACCATGATGGTATCTAAGTGGTGGCAATGTTGTCTCCTTGATCCTAAACAAAACCTTCCTAGTCCCTTATATATTTTATGCAGGTAAATTAGAGACCAGAACCTAAGTGGCAAACATCACATGTGAGAAGATCCATTTCCAAAAAGAAGCATGGAAAGTGCAGATCTCAAAATATCTTCACTAATGTAGAAAAAGCATTGTTATTCAGCCATAGATTGTTTACAGAGAAACGCATAACAGGAAATAAATGTTATGACAGCTTTTCAGTATGACTCAGAAAAAAATTAGTACATACCTGTCCAGATCATGAAGCATATTCCCTGTCAGTTCAGCACAAAAGAGTCATCAGAATCCCTGAATCTGTTCATCTCAGCACCAGGTCATACAGGCCTACATAGGACCACCTGACCCACTGCTTCCTCCTCTCAAACCCTCCTCCCCCTGCTCTGGACACTCCAGCCAGGATCCTCACTTTCCCACCTTCTCCCTGGTGACCCAGTCTGGCAGACAGCAGGATGTCACTGCTGGGAAAATTCATATTTTTCTTCCTCAGTGTTAGTGAGTTGCTTTTCAATTTATTTGAACATGGATGAGAGATAAAAGAGATGTTTTATTGTTTCTGTTTCTATGTCAGATATTCATGGGAATTTCCACTTTTCATGTGCAGTGGGACATGGGCAGTTACAGTTGGAGGTAAGATGTTAATTCCTAGAGCAATAGAATGTTCATATTGTGTATGCTGTCCACTGAAGACTTTGAAAATACAGTTGTACACTGGTATCAGAAGCAACTGCACCAAATTATGGCACACCTGAAGTCTATCATCTCAACAAATATCCCAGCCCTAGTTCACTTAGGTGAACAAATAGCAAGTTTTATGCAAGAAAAAGTTTTCATAAGTCTATGTCAGTCCTTACCATACACTTTATAGAAAAACATGTGGCCATTGACTAGTGTGCTACTGGGACCCACAATGCACACATGCCAAGATGCCCAGCAACAGCATCCTCTGGGTCCCTGCCCCACCACAGCTTTTCTACAGAGCACACTCAGCTAACTCCTGCCTGAGCCGCAGGCCTCCACCTTGCCCTCCCTGCTGCACATCTGAGTTTACGGGAAGCCAATTGTGCTTGCTCACACATTAGGCCCCACCTTCAGCAGAAAGCATTTCTGACCATGGTGTTCCCAAACCTTCATTTAACATCACTTCCTTATGAATTAAATCTTGACTGGGAATGAGTAGACACAGGCCCCATTAATCATATCACTGTCTAGATACTTCCACTAACAGGAATGGCTCAGGCTGAGGGAGGGAAGCATTGTGTGCCAGCTATCCTAGATAGAGTGCATGCACATTGCCATAGATAATTATCACAACACTGCAGCACTATATCCATTATTTGTCCATTTTACAGGTAAAATATTAAGCTCTAAGAGTTGAAGTGATTGGTCAAAAAAAGAAGTTCATATGCTTTTGAACTGGACCATGAAGCTACCCTGGAAATGTAAACATCACAATTCTATAACAAACAACATAGTTGAGGTCAACTTGGGATGGAGCCAGTATCAAACTGGGCGAGGTGGAAGATAGTTCCTCACTTCACATTCAGGGCTGTGGGAACATTATATCAGCAGAATACAGGTTCAATCCCCTGGAGTCATTTGATTAGCCCACCATATTGTGAGTGACCCTTGGTTCTGCTTATGAAAGAGTGAGAATGGACCCAGAGAATGAACAGCTAATAATTTTTTGTGTGTGGGAGACAGATGTCTATTAGTGTTCTCAACTCTTTGGGCATATGAAAATTTTTCAACCCTCACTGTAACCTGTGAGGTCTCTTCTCTTATGACTATGAACACATTTGACTCATGAGGTAAGAGAGATAATTATGTATCCCAAGAACTTCTCCCCATCATATAGCTGACACAATGCAAAGTAGGGCTGAACCCATGTAATCTAGCCTCAGAGTCTGACCTCTAGACCATAAGACAATATAAAGAACACCCATGGAGAAACCAAAACTAAACTTTGTGAAACATCTCCTGAAACAATTTACTATTTACTACTGAATCATGACATCATAGTGACAAGGATTTGAGTGATCAGGAGTTTTCACAGAGTATGAAAATGTCAATAAATTATCAATTTGTTTCCCAAATGACAACCCTTTAATTCATACACTCTTCCTATGCAGTACATGCTGTCACCCTATAGAAGAATATGGACATTCCCTTGCATGTGTGACATACATAGCCCTTTATTTATTTGATATCTGTTTATGACAACATATTCATTCCCATCATCTTCTCTTCTAAAAACCCTGGTTCTAGTTCTCAATTCAGGGAAGCCATTGGAAGAAAGAAAGGAGATTCACAGGAAAAGCTGTGGTAGATCAGCCTGTCAGCCTTTCTCCTCTTACCTCTGAGGCACTCAACATTTTGTGATTATATCCTGTCTGTGTGATTCCTGACTATCTTATTCTCTCAGTGTTGACCCAAGTTGACATCTTCAGTCTATATAGGGTCTCACTGATCATCTAAACTGTTAAGAAAAGCAAGTACAGAGAGAAAGACCTGAGAGAATAAAAAAGAATGAGAACATAAGCCCTTTTCAGACAGGAATGCACAGACAAGTTTGTTGACATACCACTGCCATCTTGTCTACTTGGCTGTCTCATTTAGTACTCAAAGAGCCTCATAGACCAGTAATGAGATGCTGACAGTGATATACTCTGTTGTGTTCAGATCTTAGAAGAAAACTCTCCAGTATCTTTTCATATTTCAGGTTAAATGATGATTTACAAGGAAAGAGACACTGATTTACATTGCATTCAAGGAATAGACTGTTATGCAGTCATTGAAAACAATGTTTTATGGTATTTTGTTAACAAAATTTTTAAAAATTCACAATATAACACAAAGAAAAATTCATGAGTATCTAATAATAATTTTTTAACAATAAAACTCTTTGCAATGATAGAATAATAATAAAAGAATGGGGAATAAATTGCCTAAACTTTTATTAATAATTATTCCTGAGGGAATAGATGGTTTTATTTCTTCTATGTATATTGATTAACTTTATATATTTTCCTAAATAAGCTACCTTAAAAATTTAACAAAGTACACTTGACTTTGTTTGATAGTAGTACTGATAATGAGAATTTCTAACATTATTGACTCATGATGTGTCAGGTATTAATATTTGAGTGTTCTGTGCATTACCATTGTGTACAGTGATCATATAAACCCCTTAATACATTGAAAGATACACATGCAGGCAATGTATAATGTGAAAAGTGAGGCACAAGAAGGTTAAGTAACTCAACAAATGTCAAATAAGTTATCTGGTATAGGAAGGTATTTAATTACAACTTTGGTCATTAAATAATGCTCACATAGATTAAAGACTTCAACATTGCTCACTAAGAAGTTAATTGAAAAAACAATATAAAGCCAAATATTCAAATTCCACCTAAAAATGTTTACTTATATACAATACCAAGCAATCTTATTTCTATTCATAAATATGTAGAGAAAAAATCAAAGTAACAGTAAAGTATGAATACCTTTTACTGTCATTTTTCATACCTCATTTCACTCAGATTTTCTCTAATGAACTGTTACTTATCTGAGCTCTCAAGTTTCCCAGATATGGTCTTTGAATGAGTCACCTCTCTTTGCCACTGTTCTCATTGCTAGATGGAGGTCATCCTAAGAGCTACCTCACAGGAGTATTGTAGAGAGGATTACATAAATTAAATAAACATTTAGAATATTGCCTTACAAATAACAGTTTATAAATGGATATTAGATGCTATATTA
Source organism: Anoura caudifer (assembly GCA_004027475.1). Lineage (NCBI taxonomy): Eukaryota > Metazoa > Chordata > Mammalia > Chiroptera > Phyllostomidae > Anoura > Anoura caudifer. The sequence goes on along the minus strand of PVKU01011144.1, from coordinate 34,917 downwards.
ATTTGAAAGCTTATTATTACATATTAGACATGACATTGAAAATACTCCTGCATGTGGCATGGTGTTCATGAGGCAATTCCAAGGTCCAGAATGGGAACTTGAGTCCCTAGATTGCTCTGTCTCCTCTATCTGCCAACAACCACTGTCCATACCTTTCTAAAAGGTACCCAGATTGTAAATGAAGTTTGGTTTCCCTGAGTCATAACCTGTGTGGTGACATATAGATTAATTTAAAAATAAACACAGAAATTCTTCAGAGCTTGTGCATACAGCATCTTCAATAATGTCAATGAGGTATTCCAGTGTCTCATTTTTCCATTGTTGTGCTAAAGAAAAATAAAGATCAGGTTTCATACCCAAGTCCTGAATCCATAGCAAGTCACAGAAATGTGGACACAGGTGTGGAACAAAGCAGTATATCTTCTCATTTCTGAAGTAATGTTTCTACGGTATGGTATTTCACAGGGAACAGCAGAGTGGGTGTGAGAAGCGACCCTGTCCTAACCCAAGAGGGACATGTTTATTCCAGGATTTTCTTTCCAGATCACAAACATTCTTACCCTATCTTCCCAGCATACATGGGACACAAGAAGCCTCACAAGTGCTCATTTATAGCAGATCATAAAGAACCCCAGGGAACTGTCTGAGCACCACTTCCTCCTAGAAACCAGACACAGTGCCACCTTCCTGACTCTGGTCTGCTAACAGGGACCTCACTTTCTTACCTTCTCCCTGGTGAACCAGCCTGGCATGTGGGATGTCAGTACTGGAAGCAGTCATCTTCTTCTCCCTCTGGTCTTGTGAGTTCTCCCTATCATTTCCTACAAGAGAGACAGAAGAACTTTTTTAAATTATATTTTATTGATTATCTATTACAGTTGTCCCATTTCCCCCCCTTCATTCCCCTCCACCCTGCATACCCCCTCCCACCCACATTCCCCCCTTTAGTTCATGCCCATGTGTCATAAGTTCTTTAGCTTCTACATTTCCCACATTATTCTTGCCCTCCCCTGTCTATTTTCTACCCACCGTCTGTGCTACTTGTTCTGTGTACCTTGACCCCCTCTCTCCTCCTCCCTCTCCCCTATTGCTAACCTTACATGTGATCTCCATTTCTGTGTTTCTACTCCTGTTGTAGTGGTTTGCTTAGTTGGCTTTTGTTTTAGGTGTGGTTGTTAATACCTGTGAGTTTGCTGTCTTTTTACTGTTCTTATTTTTATCTTCTTTTTCTTAGATAAGTCCCTTTAACATTTCATATAATAAGGGCTTGGTGATGATGAACTCCTTGAACTTGACCTTATCTGAGAAGCGCTTTATCTTCCCTTCCATTCTAAATGACAGCTTTGCTGGATAGAGCAATCTTGGATGTAGGCCCTTGCCTTTCATGACTTGGAATACTTCTTCCCAGCCCCTTCTTGCTTGTAAGGTCTCTTTTGAGAAATCAGCTGACAGTCTGATGGGAACTCCTTTGTAGGTGACTGTCCCCTTATCCCTTGCTGCTTCTAGAATTTTCTCCTTCATTTTAATCTTGGGTAATGGAATTCTAATGTGCCTTGGTGTGTTCCTCCTTGGGTCCAACTTTTTTGGGACTCTCTCAGCTTCCTGGACTCCCTGGAAGTCTATTTCCTTTGCCAGATTGGGGAAGTGCTCCTTTATTATTTGTTCAAATAACTTTTCCACTTGTTGCTCTTCTTCTTCCCCTTCTGGTACCCCTATAATTCAGATGTTGGGACATTTAAAGATGTCCTGGAGGTTCCTAAGCCTCTCCTCATTTTTTTGAATTCTTGTTTCTTCCTTGTTTTTTGTTTGGCTGTTTCTTTCTTCCTTCTGGTCCACTCCATTGATTTGAGTCCCAGTTTTCCTCCCATCTCTGTTGGTTCCCCATTCATTTTTCTTCATTTCACTTATTGTAGCCTTCATTTTTTCATCTAATTTGTGAGCAAAATCAACCAATTCTGTGAGCATCCTGATCACCAAGGCTTAGAATTTTGCATCTGATAGGTTGGCAATCTCTTTGTCGCTTAGATAAACTGGCTCTGGGGCTTTGATTTGTTCTCCGGTTTGAGCCATTTTTATTTCTGGGTTTTTTTTGTTTTTTTGTTTTTTGTTTTTTTGTCTAGTCGCAGCTGTTACATAGTGAGGGGTGGAGCCTTAGGTATTCCCCAGGGTGGGACAGCCAGTCACTGGGTAGTGACGCTGTATGTGGGGGTGGGGTCTGAGAGGAGACAATGGCGCTTGCCTGCTCACTCTCGGATTCCAGTCCCTTCCACTGCTTCCCCTTTGCCTGGATTATCTGCTCATGAATGTAGGACCACCTGGTCAGCCAGCCGCCTTGCGCGGCCTCACTGGGTCTGCACCATTGCCACCCTGTGCTGGAGTCTGCTAGCCGCTGCCTGTGCACCTGGGGGCTTCCAGACGCTGCTTCCTGCCTGCCGGGCCGCACCTCTACTTTTTCCTACCACGACTCCGCCCCTCTTACCGGTCTGGATGAATCGTTGTTGGACTTCCAAACAGTTCAATTTTCTGAGTTCTGGTTGTTTTCTTGTTCCTAAATCTTTGTTGTCCTTAATTTTGGTTGTGAGAGGAGGCACAGTGTGTCTGCCTATGCCTCCGTCTTGGCCTGAAGTCTAGAAGAACTTTTTTATTGTTACTTCTTTATGTGTCATTTGTTCATGGGGATTTATTTATTTATTTAAGTTTTGCTTGCAGTTTGCCTTGGACAGTCAAATCTGGAGCCACCTGAAATATCAATTTCCAGGGCAAGGGATAAAGAGTGCCCATATATTATGTAAGGTGTCTTCTAGCACCTTTGGCACAGACTGCATACATTGGTACCAGCAGAAACCAAATGAAGGTATAGAACATTTAATATACATTGACTCAACAATCTCTGGTAATTGAAAGAATAACAAATTTGAGGCAAGTAAAACTCCTCACACTTCTACTTCATCTTTGAAAATAAATTTCTTAGAGAAACAAGATGAGGCCATGTACTTCTGTGCCTGCTGGACTGACGCCCACAACCTTAGAGTTGCCAAGATTCCTGCACAAGAACCATCTTCAGTCTGTGCCCACATACATCCTTCTAGACATGGGCGAACACAGAGGCTGCACAGATGGGTGCACCCAGGCTGAATCTCCCTCCACACAGAACTTGACTATTATATTGACTGCAGAGATTACTCACAACATAAATATTATGGCTCACACTCAATGGGGAAATCATCAAGTTGTAGGAAAAATGTCTGTGATATATCTAATGTAACCATAATAACATGTTTGCAATGTAATGATCATTTTTTCCACTTTGCTTTTAATAACTTGAGGTTAGAGAGGTAAAATTACTTTCAAAACCTAAAACCCCACACTGCTTCAACCCTGCCATACCATTCTAAAGATATTCAGGTGTTTATGTACTCCATACATTTTGGGATGGATGTGGGATGGAGTGCTTGCCCTCTCCTCCAGGGGGAAGAAGATTATTCATTCTACATTGAGGGATGTGTCACAGTCTGACCAGCATACTTCCCTTTGCACAGGCCTCAGATCCCCTGGGATCATTAGATGATCACACAACAGTGGGTACTCATCAGGATCCCTTTCCCTAGGATCGTGCTGGGATCCTTGGAGAATCATAGTGTTCATTCACTCAGAGCTGCTACTCTTTCTTAGGCACTGTTCTAATTCATCTCAGATTTTTGACAATCTGTTGATGTACTATTACAAGCCACTCTTTAAAGATGAAGAAACAGAGGAATAGAGATGTTATTTACTATGTCTGTGGTCACTGGGATACTAAGTGTGGATGGAAGGCTGGGTTTCTGGCTTCAGGGACCATCCTTCAACCAGCATGCTACCTGCCTCTGAAACACAGGCAGTAGAAATGGAATCTAGTCTGTAGTTCCCACAACTAAAGAGAAACCAAACTCTCATTCACAAAATAATTATTGAAACAAAGAGATTATTATTCTAAGCTGAGTCTGAGTTTAGCAGTTGTCTTCCTAGAATAAGTATAAATATCATGGCTCATTTGACTTTCAAAATGTAAAACAAAAACTATTACATTATTTTATTATTCTTTCAGTTAATAGAAATAAATGAAAAAAGAAACCCTTCTTTTAGGAAATTTTCTAATAGAATATCTGTCCCTGACATTTCTGGAACACAGCCACTCCTATGCATGTACGTACTGTCTCTGACTGCTTAGGAGCTACAGGAGCAGAGATGACTAATCACAGCACAGACCCTATTGTTCACAAAGCCTAAAATATATGTTATCTAACAACCTACAGAAAATGTTTTACAGCCTTTGTTACACAACATGAAGTTAGGGAATGAGTGTGTAATTATAAATAAAATTCAAAATGCAATGAGAAAGTATTGATAACTTTTACTATATGAAAATGAAAGCAATGTTTGCATGGTGAAAAGCAACATAAGTTGAATCAAAGATTAAAACACAAACTATAGAAAATATTTGCAAACTGTTTAGCAGATAAAACCTTACTATCACTGATATGAAAATTATATTTTAAAAATGGAGAAAAAACATTAAAAATATTCTATATGAATATGGGAAAAGACATAAAAAGCCAATTCATGCAGACTGATGTAAAAATATTTCTTAAGCATATAAAACCCTCAATTTCACTTATAGTAATGTAAATGCAAATCAATACTACTATTTCTCACCCATGAGATTTGGAAAAAAATTAAAAGTTTGACAACATTCTCTGCTGGTTAATTAATGAGGGAAAATAATATACGTTTCTGGCAAAAATGCAAAATACAAATTTCTGTTCAGAAATTTGGATATCTCTAACAAAACTTCATATGCATTTACTTTCTCATCAAGGAAAAAAGTCTTTTAAAATTTACTCCAAAGGCACAACTTTTGACAATATGAAAATACATATGCTAATGTTAATCATTGTATAACTGCAAAATAGTGGAAATTACATAAACATACAAACATAGGAGATTGAATAAATAATGGTACATGCGTAACAGAATATACAGAGCTCTAAAATAGAATGAGAGATGCAAAATTACTCATAATTCTCTATACAGTTGACCCTTGAACAACATTGGATTTAGGGGCATTGATGCCCTACACAGTTAAAAAAAAAAAAAAAAAAAGAGCTGTGAGTAACTTTTCACTCCCCACAAAGTTAACTATAGTTTGCCCTCAGTATCTGTGGGGCATTGGTTCCAGGACTCCCTGCAGTACCAAAATCTGCAGGTGCTCAAGTTCCTTATTTAAAATAGCATAGAACAATGCATTGATCCAGACCTCTCCAACTGCCAACTACCCGAATATGGGCTGAAAATGCTACTATTGATCAGCTATTGGTTAAATCTGTGGCTACAAATCCCATGCGTATGGAAGGACAAGAGCATTTATTGAAAAAAATTCCTCATGTAAATGGGCCTATGCAGTTCAAATCTGTGTTGTTGAAGGGTCAACGGTCCTGGTAATTAAACATAGGAAATTTAAATTCTAAAAATAGTACTATTTACAATAGCAAGAACAACCTATATAATATTTAGAAATAAATTTAATAAAAAATATAAAGGATGTGTATGCTGAAAACTACAAACTTTGACAACAGAAGTTAAAGAACAACTAAATAATGGAGCAATATGCCATGTTCATGAATTGGAAGACTCAATATATTTAAAATATCAAACTTTCCCCAAAATGATAAATAAATTTAATGTAATTCCAATCAAAATCTCTGGAAAACTTTGCTTTTTCTAAAATATATATGGGTAGGCAAAAGACATAGAATAGCCGAAACAGGTTTTGTTTTTTTTTTCTTTATTTTTTAGAGAGAGGGGAAGGGAAGGAGAAAGAGAGGGAGAGAGGGAGAGAAACATCAGTGTGTGGTGGCCTCTCACATGGCCCCCACTGGGGACCTGGCCCACAACCTAAGAATATGCCCTGACTGGGAATCAAACTTCGACCCTTTGGTTCACAGCCACGCTCAATTTACTGAGCTACACCAGCCAGGGCCCAAAACAGTTTTGAAAAGATTAATACCTTAGACATATAACTATAATGATCAAGACAGTGGGATATTCATGAAAGGATAGACATAGATATAAGAGCATCAGGAAAGAGAATCCAGAAATAGGTCTACATTTATGTGATTAAATAATTTTTATCAAAGGTGCCAGGTAAATACAAAAATAAACACATGGATAGGCTTTACAACAAAGAGCATTGGAACAATTGTTCATGTATATGAAAAAAAACTCAATTCATATTGGACACCATAAACAAAAATGAACTTGAAATGATTAAATGTAAAACTGAAAATGATAAAACTTCTGGATGAAAATACAGGAGAAACTTATTGTGACCATGGGTTAGACAATATATTTTTAGTGCAAGAAAAAAGACAAAATGGAGGAAAAAAATATTTTAAGAAATAACGGCTGAAGGTCTCCAGAATTAGTGTAGGGACCAAAGACAAGGACAAAGAAAAAATCTTGAAGGCACCCAGAGGAGAAAAAAAAAATGGACTCTCATCAGAAACAAGGAAACAAGGAGACATTGGAGTGAAATCTCTAAAATATTTAAAAAGCAAAATCAAAAACTTGCCAACCCAATGAAAATATCCTTCTTTATCTTTCCCTCTCCCTCTTCTTTCCTCCTTCCCTCCATCTCCCCATCTCTATTTTAGACCAATAAAGGACTTTAGTTTTTTAACAACAACAAAAAAAAATGTCTTCTTTCAATAATATCATCGAATGGTAACAATCACACAGTAACGACAGAAATCTGCTGATGAATTTCATTAGCAGGCCCATTTCCACAGGATGTTTTGGGGAAATACCACAAACCCCTTTTCTTGCAGTTTCTGGGTCTTAGCTGTGTGTTCAGAGTGCCACTTCCTCTTACAAAATCAGCCCTTGGATTTGCTCTGCAACCATCCCATTATTCAATTGCCTCAACTGGCAAGTGCTGGCAGAATGCTGCTCTTGCTCCAGGTCATTGTGGTGGCCTACCTTTGGACTTGTGAGTGGCTTTACCCAGAGGACATCTTATTCATTCAAAGGGAGGCAATGGAAATCCTGGACTGTCAAAGTAGCCCATGTAGGCAGAAAAAAGCCACATGGCCATTCAACCTAAACTGACAGATTCCACCACACCTTGACTTCTTCGGGGAAAACTGCAGACCCCAAGGTTTTCATTACCAGAGAACAAATATACACTATTTTAATGAATGTCAAAATTTCAGTAATCTTTGCTTTTGTTTTTCTTTCAGACGCAACTGGAGACACTCAAATAACACAAGCCATAACATCCATTAGCAAGAAAGAAGGAAACACAGCATTTCTTGAATGCCAAATAAGAGATATCTCAGGGAAGAATGTATATATACACTGGTACCAACAGAAATCAGACCAGCCACTCAAACGAATTCTGTATATTTCCTCAAATGATAATGTTATCCATGAACAAGGCGTTACTGAGGAAAGATATGAAGCAAGGAAACAGAAGAGTAATTTGTTGGCCAGCCTCCGGATACACCAAGTTAAGAAGGCAGATGCTGGACTGTATTACTGTGCCTGCTGGAGGGAATACACTGCATGGACATACTCACTGTCACTGAACAAAAACCTTCCCATGCTGTGTCCTCTGTGCAAAAACACACCCTTCCTCCTTTCTACCTCCCAGAGGGACCTGACTACTAACTGGTGTACTTTTCTCCAGGGCATGTGTCCTGAGCAAGGTCTAAGCTAGAGCCCAAGGAGCCAATTTATGATGGTTCTTTCAGTAATGTCACTTTATCATCTGTCTGCACCCCTCTGGAGCCTACTCTGTCTTTTCTAAGTGTCCTAAATTATCTCTGCTTCACCATCTTTGGGAAGGGAGCTGGCTTAAAAGGGAGCCTGCTTGAAAGGAAGCCACAACCCAGTGCTCAATATGGTTCATTGACTTTGAATGAATGAATAAATGATCAATGGAAGATATAAGGCCTTTTGGGTGACACAGACCTTGGTTTCAAATTTCTGCTCAGCCTCTTACTAACAGCATAATCCAGGAAAATTACTAAAATCAGGCTAATTTTGTTTTCCCAATTTTAAGTGTTCATATCATTAATGCCCTCATAAGGTTGCAGAGGACTGAATGGGTTTTCATACATGAAAGTTTTTATGCTTTGATCAACAAATCACAATGTCCTTTCCCATGGTCATTAAATCACTTCACTGAGCCACCTCAGGAACTCTTTAGAAATCACACCTTATCTTGTTCTCTAAACAATGGTAAAATGTAGTTTTAATACTAAAAAGCTAAGAATTGTGAATAGGAAAAGAATGGAAGGAAACAAACAAGATTATTCCCTTCCAACATCTTTCTTCATTCACAGCAATAAAAAGCAATCAAAGGATCAATTAAAGCAATTGTTAATATTTACTAGGCTTTGTAAACTTTCTGCAAATAGCTGATCTGTAAAATGTACACATTTCTACATAAATTTGTGGAAATATGATCTCATCAGTGATTATAAAGTAATGATACATTTTACATAGTGAAACAAAATCCATAGTGAACCCTATGGATTTTCCTTGTGTCTTTGGCTTGGATCTGTAGGTTGACTTCCCCCCTTACTTACCTTTTCATTGTTTTTATCTCCAGAATCAACTTTTTCAAGTGCCTCTGAATTCCCTCCCTTGCATTTTAGATGGAGACACCAAAATGAGAATATCTTAGCATCAACTCTCCTTTACCCGGACACCAGACAAAACAGTGCACATAACCTGCAACCTATCTGGGGTTCCCCTTGAAAATGCCATTGTGCACTGGTATGAGCAAAAAGAAGGCATGCCCCTGAATAAATCCTTTATGGCTCAACCAGGAATAACAAGGATGACCAGCTCAACCCTTGCTTGGGGACATATAGGAAAGATAATGGAATGTTTTACCTGATAATCAATAATGTCATCAAATCCAGTGAAGCCACCTACTACTGTGGCTACTTGGATCTAACAAAGTCACAGAGTCAAAAGGAACCTGTAAAAAAACTTTCTCTGTTACTAACCCTTAACTCCAGTTACACTTGAGCAACCACAACAGACCCTTTAATGCCCTTAATCTTAAGTTCATAAACTGTTGGGACAGGGAGGGCTCTTAAGACATATTCAGCACAGTGCTCACACTTTAAGTGGGGAAGCTAGGGTGGGCTCAGAAATGGCAAATGACTTGTCCAAAGCTAGTTAACCACAGAGGTGGGGCTCCTACTTATATTTCAGATTTTCAGTCCAGTGTTTTTCCCTGTCTCTCTTATGGTGAGTGTTGAATTTCTTTTAGCAAAATTGTATTTCTTTCAAAAGGAAGCTATAGCAATTAATTATACCTTGTCTTTCAAGTGAGGTCCCTAGAACATGATAAGGTCTGATATGTAGGCAAAGTATGTGACTTCTCATTGCTGAGAAGAGATAAAGGTCAGCAGGGGATGGACTCCAAGCTTCTTCTATCTGCATGTCATTTCCCCATGACTATGTACTCCCCTTCATCTCTGTTGTTTCCTCTCAGTTCTGAAATACCCAATACTTGAATACTTTCCTGGCATACACATCAATAATGTGGGAGGTGAAGGTTGGTTTATCATGAACATGCTTGTAAATGTTTGCCATTTACAGGACAACCTGCTGAACCAAGGTTCAAATTCCCTGCTCTTCACTCTGAGCTGACACCTAGCCTAACTGCATGGTTGTGCACTTGGTTCCAAATTTGATAGCCCTGACCTGCTTTCTGTATTGTTAGAGTGACTCTGGACCTTTTCATGTCCAAGGTCTTATCAGCCACAGCTTGAAAACAAGCACAACAGTAGTAACAACAATCTATACCATAATATTACAGCTGAAAACCTCTCTTCTTGGATGTCTAGTAAGTATCCAGAACACAATTATTGATTCTAATATCACTCCCTCACCACAACCCCCACAATTTGTATTATTTTTCTCCATGAATTTTCCTGTCTCAGGAAAGTACAAAGTTGTATTGTATCATTGAACACAGTACCATGGATGTTTTGTCAAGCAGATGGTGTTTTCTTAATTTTCCTATATCTTTTACTTTATCTAGTAATGAGAGAAAAATAGATGATACAACCTCAGAATTTTTTAGTTTTTTCCCATGATATGAATACTGATAAAAGAGACAGGAGACCCTGGGAACTGTGGTTTCACCCGCCAGAACATAAACCACATACCCAGCCAACCGCAGGGACACCACCTAAGACTAGAATTGGCTTTCCAGACAGCCTCCAGCTTAAACTGTTAGATTCAGTGCAGAGACTGCCACTACTTTCTCTCTCTCTCTTGAACTTAATGCAAGTTTAGAAACTCTATTTATTTTCTAGCTGACATGTGCAGGGCAATCAGTAAGCTCATGATAGAAATAACCACTTAATCCAAACAATAGGTACAATTTGAACTGTGTAGTCCAATTGTTCTCATGGACATTTTAAACTTCTAGTGTAACTCATTAACAAGTGAAAAGAAGCTAAGTTGCAGAATTTAATTCAATATTCCAATTAAACTACAACCAGTCCTCACATTTGTGGAAATATGATCTCATTAGTGAAGTGCTTGTATTGACTGTACATTGCTATTAGAATAATCAAATTGAACATTTCACCTACTTTCTATTTAGGATGACACTCCCTGTAATTCTTAGAAAGCAATTATCCAATATCTCATATTTGACCATTTGAGATACAGATTCTCTAATTATGTAGACCCAGAATAGGCCTGGAAACTGTCCCTGCCACATACATCTTGCCAGCTCCACCCAAGGAGTGTGAAGTACTAGAAAAAAAAAAAAAAAAAAACAAGGTTTAAGACTTTGTGACCTTGAAATCAAATCCCTCAGTTTGAAATCCATAGCTTTCCGTTCACTCTGCATTTTAAGAGTAATAACCACTGTATAGGTAAAGCTGAACAATTTATATGCATGCCTAATTCAGAGCAGACCCCACATGTATGAATTTCCCTTTCCTTTACTACTCACAGAGCCTTATCTCATTATGTCAGAGCAAGGAAAAACAAGGGAGAAGCAGATTTGGGACTTAGGTACAGTGTCCCTTCTCAAAGAACAATTTTGTTTCATGCAGATGTGCCTTTCATGCATACCTGTTCAGAACAGATAAGCATATCTTGTTTGCAAAATAGAAACAAGTGCTTCACCAAACATGTTTTCCTGTAGGTGCTGTATGAATTAAGAGGTATTTGAAATGCACATAATGACATATGAAGTATCCAAAATGCAAAGAAGCCATAAGAGACTAGAAGCTCATTCAAGTTCAGAATGAAGACAGTTGGTAAAAATGCTAAAGGGAAGAAGCTGCTTACATGACCTGCTCTGTGCTGAACACAGCCCTGAGTTTTAATAAACAAGTAAATACAGCACTTTTCAATAATCTATTGTGCTATATGGAAACCTATCTGATATGATGTAAGTCATAGGTAAAATCAAAATTATGCCAAGACTCTGAGAGCTAGTGGCTCACAGATAGTAGTGATTTTATCTCTTGTACAAGTCAAATAATATGTTAATTTGCTTAAAATAGCTTTCTGGCCATCTTTCTTACAGAAGTTTCTATAACTTACTCATTTACTAGATTTAATTAAAAGATATTAAAATTTCTAGAAGATAAACCAATGACGAAAAGATGTATAAATTTTAGGGTTTTTTCAAGATGGCCACCACATCCTTAAATAAAACATGAAATGTATCTTCATAACATTTTAATGAATATTTTATTTATGCTGTTACAGTTGTCCCCATTTCCCCTCTTTTGTTGCCTTCCACCCAGCCCCTCTCTCCCTCAGGCAATCTCCACACCATTGTCCATTTCCATGGGTCATACCTACATGTTCTTTGGCAAATCTTTTTGCCTTCTTTAAACCAGTCCCCATTACCCCTCCCCTCTTACAGATCTCAGTCTGTTGCCTATTTCTATGCCTCTGATTCTATTTTGTTTGTTAGTTTACTTTGTTCATTATATCCCACATATAAGTGAGATCCTTCACTGACTGGCTTATTTCATTTAACATAATAGTCTCCAGGTTCACCCATACCGTCACGAAAGGTAAGAGTTCCTTCATTTTTACTGCTCTGTAGTATCTATTGTGTAAATAACCAAAGTTCTTTTACCCACTCGTCTTCTGACAAGCACTTAGGCTGTTTCCAGATCTCTTATTGATTGTAAATAGTGCTGCTATGAACATAGGGTTGCATATATTCTTCTGAATTGGTGTTTTGGGATTCTATGTATATATTCCCAGAAGTGGTATCAAACTCTGGATCAGAAGGCAGTTCCATTTATAATTTTTGAGGAAACTCCACACTGTTTTCCACAGTGGCTGCACCAGTCTGCATTCTCAACAGTGAATTAGGATATCTTTTTCTCTGCATCTTCACCAGTTCTTATTGTTGATGGTTTATTAAATTATAGCCATTTTGGCAGGAGTGAGGTGATAGCTCATTGTGGTTTTAATTTTCACCTCTCTCATGTTTAGTGATTTTGAACATTTTTTCACATGTCTATGAGCCATCTCATTGTCCTCCTTGGAGAAGTGTCTATTGTGGTCCTTTGCCCATTTTTTTTTAACTAGATTGTTTGTGTCCTGGTTCTGAGTGCTATAAGTTCTTTATATATTTTGGAGATTAAACCCTTATTTGATGTATCATTGGCATATATGTTCTCTGGCACAGTGGGTTCACTTTTCATTTTGATGATAGTTTCTTTAGCTGTGCAGAACCTTTTAAATTTAATGTAGTCCCATTTGTTTATTTTTTCCTTAGTGTCCCCTGTGCTGGGAGACATGGGCAAGGATATTGCTATGCAAGATATCTGAAACTTTACAGCCTTTGGAATTTTCCCTCCTTTGGAATTTATTGCCTCTAGAAATTTTATGGCATTGTAATTTATATTTAACTCTTTTGGCCATTTTGAGTTTATTCCAATGGGAGAAGGACGATGGTGGTGTGGTAGGAGGGAGCACATTCCACTTCCCCCTATATACAGGAGAAAAACCTGGTCAATCTATGGAGGAACAGAGCAAACAACCATCAGAAACACAGCATATTTGAAAACAGGAGATCAAAACTTGTAGCAGACATAGAAAAACTAGACGGTAAGGAGAGTACTTCAGAACAATAAGAGCCCAGGGATCAGCATGGAGATCAGGGTGGCTGAGGTCCTGGGCCGGTGCTTGCCAGGCCTGCCACAGGGCTCTAGGGAGGAAGTGGGGTCAACCGCTCCCTCCCCAGCTAAACAAGGTTTCAGCAGCACCAGAATAAACCTGGTTGCTTGAAGTCTCACAGAGAGGAGTTCAGGTCTCAGTGGCAAACACACTGGGGATGTGAATACCTACTCATAGCCCTGGGAGGACTGTGTGCCTGAGCTTGCCCAATCAGAGGTGTCCATGTGCCATCGAAGATGGCTGCGCGACACTAGGCACCCATGCGTAACCGCAGACAGCTGCAAGACTCTATGTGCCAGTGCGACGTGGGTAGGTGCATGCCATGTAGGAGACCTGAGCTCACACCCATAAACTTGGGAAAGTGTGCACTCCCCAGGAGGCTCAGAACGTACTGCCCAGGTCCTGTGCAGAGAGGCACCAGGCTAGCCCTGGAAAGAGTAGCCCAAAGATACTGAGTGCTGAACAGGGAGAAAAGCGATACCATCACCCCTCAGACTCTGCAGCCAGCAGGAGCAGAAAAACCAGCTTGGCAAGTCTGAAAACAGCAAGAGTTTTTTTGGGTTTTTTTTTTGTTTGTTTGTTTGTTTTTGTTTTTTTTTTTGTGTGTGTGTGGTTTTTTAAAATAATTTTTGTCTTATTTTTTCATTATTTTTATCTTTTTTTACCCCTCAACTCCTTTTGCTTCTCATTACTTCTTTCTTGTTTTATTCCCTCTTCCTTTCTTTCCAATTTCATCTTTTCTTCCTTCCTCTTTTTTTCCTTTTCTTCTTTTTTCATTTTTTCTTCCTCTTTTCTCTTTTTAAATACCCACAAGTGAGACAAAAAAGGAGGAAAAAAAACTGGAACTGTGAAAAAACAGAGTTGGTCCTGAAGAGGGGGCATTTCATCAGCTGATACAGTGGAAGCTGTGAACACCAGGATACTCAAAGGAGACTGCACCACTGAATCTCACAGGTATTCTACCACAGAAGTTCACACCATAAACCCAAGGAACCAGAACAAATCAATTTAAGAAGCTGAGGCTGACAAGAAGAGTCTCACAAACAATGGGAAGACAAAGAAACAATCCCCAAATGAAAGAAAAGGAGGAAGCCCCAGAAAGAATGCTAAATGAAATGGAGGCAACTCAACTATCAGACTTTGAGTTCAAAGCAGTGGTTGTCAGGAAGCTCCCAGAGCTCTAAATGAGCTACCAGAAACTACAGGGAAGCTACAATGAACTCACTGCAAACTATATCAACATGAAAAAGGAAATAGAAACTATCAACAAGGGCCAAGAGGAAATGAAGGATACAATTTCTGAACTGAAGAACACAGTGGAAGGAATCAAAAGCAGAATCGATGAAGCAGAAAACCGGATCAGCAAGTTGGAGGACAAAGTAGAAAAAAACACCCAGGAAGAGCAAGAAAAGGAAAAGAGTCTCAAAAAGAATGAAGAGGGATTAAGAGAAATGCAAGACAATATGAAATGTAATAATATCTCTATAATAGAGTTTATTCAAATGTATTTGAGTTAGTGGTCTACATTTTTCTTTGTTGCATGTACTAGTACAGTTTTTCCAACACCATTTATTGAAGAGACTGTCTTTACTCCATTGTATGCTCTTGCCTCCTTAATCAAATATTAATTAACAAAGGTATGGGTTTATTTCTGGGCTCTTTGTTCTGTTCCATTGATCTGTATGTATGTTCTTATGCCAGTACTGGGCTATTTGATTAGAATGTCCTTATAGTATAGTTTGATATCAGGTATTGTGATCCTTCCTACTTTGTTCTTACTTCTCAAAATTTTTGTAGCTATTTGGGGTCATGTATGGTTCCATATAAATTTTTGAAATTTTTGTTCTATATCTGTGAAATATGTTGGTATTTTAATAAGGATTGTGTTAAATTGTTTTGGGTAATATGGACATTTTCATGATGTTGATTCTTCTAATCCATGAACATGGTATATGCTTCCATTTATGTCTTCTTTAATTTCTTTCTTCAGTGTCATGTAGTTTTCTGAGTACAGGCCTTTCACCCCCTTGATAAGTTTATTCCTAGGTATTTTATTTTTTCTTGTTGCTATTATTATCAAAATGGTATTATTTTTCCTGATTTTTTATTCTGATATTTCATTATTGGACTATAAAAACACCTTTGATTTCTTTTTTTTTTAAGATTTTATTTATTTATATTTAGACACAGGGGAAGGGTGGAAGAAAGAGGGAGAAAAACATCAATGTGTGGCTGCCTCTCATGTGCCCTACATTGGGAACCTGGTCTGCAACCCAGGCATGTGCCCCTGACTGAGAATCAATCTAGTGACCCTTTGGTTTGCAGGCTGATGCCGAATCCACAGAGTCACACCAGCCATGGATGAAATGCCTTTGATTTCTGAATATTGACTTCGAGCCCTGCTTTGCTTTTTTTTTTTTTTTTTTTTTTTTTTTTTTTTTTTTTTTTTTTTTTTTTTTTTTTTTTTTTTTTTTTTTTTTTTTTTTTTTTTTTGCCAAATTTGCTTATTAGAGCAAGTAGTTTTGGGGTGGGATCTATAGGGTTTTCTATGTACACTATTATATCATCTGTAAACAGTGACAGTTTTGCTTCCTCCTTTCCAATTTGGATGCCTTTTATTTCCTTTTCTTGTCTAATTGCTGTGGCTAATACTTCCAATACCATATTGAATAGAAGTGGTGAAAGTGGACAGCCTTGTCTTGTTCCTGATCTTAGTGGGAAAGCTTTTAGTTTTGCCCATTGAGTATGATGCTGGGTGTAGGTTTCTCATATATGGCCTTTATCATGTTGAGGAATGCTCCCTCCATTCCCACTTTGCTGAGTGTTTTTGTCATAAATGTGTGCTGTAGTATATCAAATGCTTTTTCTGCATCTATTGATATGATCATGTGATTTTTGTCTTTCCTTTTGTTTATGTGTTGTATTATGTTTGTTGATGAGAATGTTGTGCCATCCTTGCACCCCTAGGATGAATCCTACTTGACCATGGTATATGATCTTTTCAACGTATTGCTGGATGCAGTTTGCCAACATTTTGTTGAGGATTTTGGCATCATGTTCATCAGCAATATTGGCTGATAGTTTTCTTTCCTTGTTGCATTTTTATCTAGATTTGGAATTAGGGTGATGCTGACTTCACAAAAAAAGTTTGAGGGTCTTTCCTCTTCTTGTTTTTTTGGGGGGAGAGGAATAGTCTGAGAAGGATAGGGGTTCCTTAAATGTTCCTCTTCCTTAAATGTTTTGTAAAATTCTCCTGTGAAACCACTTGGTCCAGGGCTTTTGTCTGCCAAGAATTTTTTGATTATTGCTTCAATTTCATCAGCTGTTATTGGTCTGTACAAGATTTATGCTTCTTCTTCATTCAGCTTTTAGAGATTATATTTTTTTTCTAGAAATTTGTCCATTTCAACCAGGATTTCATTTTTTTGGCATATAGTTGTTCATAGTAATTTCTTACAATCCTTTGCATCTCTGTGTTATCCGCTGTAATCTCTCCTCTTTCATTTCTGATTGTGTTTATTTGAGTCCTCTCTCTTTTTTCTTTGATGAATCTGCTTAAAGACTTGTCAATTTTCTTTCTTGTTTCAAAAAATCAGCTCCTGGATTTATTGATCCTTTGGATGTTGTTTTAGTCTCTATGTTGTTTAATTCTGCTCTGATCTTGGTTCTATCTTTCCTTCTACTTGCTCTGGGCTTTCTTTGTTGTTTTTCCTCCAGTTCCTGTACATGTAGGGTTAGGTTCTTTATTTGAAATGCCTCTATCTTTTTTAGCCAGGCCTGTATCACTATAAACTTTCCTCTCAAGACTTCCTTTCCTGTGTTCTATAAGTTTTTGGACTATTGCGTGTTCATTTTCATTTGTTTCCAGAAAGTTTTATTTCTTCCTTGATCTCATTATTAACTTAGTCATTGTTTAATAGCACGTTATTCAATCTCCATGAATTTGAGTGTTTTGAGTTTTTTCCTTGAGTTGGTTTCTAGTTTTAGTCCATTATAGTATGAGAAAGTGCTTGATATGATTTCAATTTTCTTGAATTTGATTAGGCTGGTTTTGTGTTCTAACATGTGGTCTATTTTTGAAAATGTTCTATGTGCATTTGAAAAGAATGTGTATTTTGCTTCTTTGGCATGAAAGGTTCTATATATATAAGATATATATATCTTAACAGATATATATATAACTAACATATATATATATATGTAGGTTAAGTATAGTGGATCTAGGGCATTGTTCAATGCCACAATACACAATATCCTCATTGATATTTTGTTTGGAAGATCTATCCATTTTTGACAGTGGGGTGTTAAAATACCCTAGTATAAGTGTGTTGCTGTCAATATCTTTCTTGAAGCCCTCCAAGATTTTCCTTATATATTTGGGTGCTCCCATGTTGGGTGCATATATGTTTACAATGTTCATGTATTCTTGATGGATTCTTCCCTTGAGTATTACAAAGTGTTGTTCATTATCTTTTTTATGGCTTTTGTTTTGAAGTCTATTTTGTCTGATGTAAGTATTGATATTCCCACTTTTTTTCCTGTCCATTTAGAATATTGTTTTCTAACCCTTGACTTTCAGTCTGTGTAGCTCTTCTTTTCTCACTTGGGTTTCTTGTAGGCAGCATATGTATGGGTCATGTTTTCCTATCCATTCAGCAACCCTATGTCTTTTGATTGGAGCATTTAATCTATTAACATTTAAGGTTATTATTGATAGGTATTTATTCATCCCCCCCCCCTTTGTACCTGTGTTTCTCTCTCTCTCACTCTTTTCCTTCCTCTTCTTATAGCAATCCCTTTAGCATATCTTGTAGTGCTGGTTTGGTAGAGGTGTATTCTTTGAGTCTTCTTTCGCCTGGGAAAATCCCTATTTCTCCTTCCATTTTAATTGAGAGCCTCACTGGGTAGACTAGTCTTCGTTGCAGTCCTTTGTATTTCATTACTTGGAATATTTCTTGCCATCCTTTCCTTGCTTGAAGTGTTTCTGTTGAGAAATCAGCCGTAGCCTCATTGGAACCCCCTTTTTATGTTACTTCTTGTTTCTCCCTTGCTGCTGCTTTTAAGATTCTCTCATTGTCTTTAAAAGTTGGGATTTTAATTATGATGTGTCTTGGAGTGGGCTTCTTTGGGTTCATCTTGATTGGGATCCTCTGGGATTCCTGAACTTCCTTCTCTAGATTCAGAAACTTTTCTGTCATTATTTCATCAAACAGGGTTTCTATCATTTATTCCTTTTATTCTCCTTCTGGTATTTCTATGATTTGAATGTTGTTGCATTTCATGTTATCTTTGAGTTCCCTTAAGCTATCTTTATATATTTTGAGTCTTTTTTTGTGCAGCTGCCCTACCTGGGTGTTTTTTCCCACCTTGTCTTCTAGCTCACTAATTCAGTCCTCTGCTTCATCCAGCCTAATTGTAATTCCTTCTAGTGTGCTCTTTATTTTAGAAATTGTATTTTTCATTTCTTCCTGGGTTTTGTTTATAGTTTCTATTTCCTTTTTCATACTTAGTTCTCATTCAGTTCCTTGCAGTTACCTGTTAGTTCCCTGAGCATCCATATAACCATTCTTTTGAATTCTATATCTGATAGTTTGCTTACCTCCATTTCATTTAGCTCTTTTAGTGGGGAGTATTCCATTCAATTTGATTGCAGGTTCTTTTTTTTTTTTTTTTTTTTTTTTTTTTTTTTGTCTCCTCATTTTAAGTAACTCTTTTTGTTTGTTTCTGCACTTCCCAATGTTCCACTTTGCCAGCTGTCTTTGTAGGGTGAACTTCTATGGTCACAGTTCTACGGGAGTTAGTGGTGTGGTCTCTTTGATCTCCTTTTCTGGATGCTCTAGGTTTGCCCTTTCTTCTGTTTGTGTGGGCTCTCTTGTTTTACTTGGGTTTTTACCTATTGTTGCTTCCTGTGTTGGTGGGTTCTCTCCTCCAACAGATATATTGGTGGTCACAACTCACAACTAATTTTGTATGTGAGCAGTGGCAGGAGGAGGGCAAAGTGGTTTAAGACAGTGGGAGAGTATTCTATGGCATTTAAAGTACCAACATGTAGAGAAGAGACAGAGGATCCTTTGGCTATGTACCATATTAACAGTGATTTCACCTAACTTACCACTTTTTATAAAAGGTGAGAGATAAGACCCTTGTTAGAGGGGAGGATGATTATGAGCTGAATCCAGAAAATGAAGAACTTGTGCAAGGTTAGATGATGAGCTGTAGTGAGAGTAAAAGATAGAAAATAGGCATAGTGTATGAGAGAATAGAGTTAACCACAACAGTAATAATGCTCCGGAAGACAGTGAAATAGGCTAAGACCAGGGAGGGGTGCTGTGTAGTATTTACAATTATATGGAACAACAATTATTCACAATAATACTGGAACAACAATAATATGATAAGAAATATATGATCTGAACAACAAGAATAGAATGTACATGACCAAGAGTAGTGTGTTATAGGAACACAAGTGAAGTGAAGGAGAATTAAAATACAATATGAAAGAGAGAACAAGGAAAACCAGTCAAACAATGCAATTAAATAAACAAAATGAAGAAAACTAAACAGAAAGAAGGGAAATAAAAATACTGATAAAATTAAAAAGTAAAAGTAATGAAAAAATAATACAAGTAAACAATAAAATGCAAGTTCTATAGGATAGCAGAGTGAAATTTGTCTCAGTTTCTCGCTTGCCAGGGTTAGCCTTGTGCTCCCTCTCTGAGTCTGTCTCTGCCCCTTTCACTGCTCCACATCTTATTGTTTTGCATTGTGGGGGAGGAGGGGAAAGAAAAAAGAAAAGCCTCCTGCTGACTTTAAATCCACCAAGCAAGTTCTATTGATCTTCCTGGATGCCCAGGCAGAGAGGGGGTTGGGCTTTGCTTTTCTCCCTTCCTGTCATTTTTGAGGAATGAGGGCCAGGTCTGGGCCATAATATTCACTGTTGCCTAGCCTCCAGTCTAGGCCCTCTGTATGTTGCTGGGCCCCTGTCCATTCACACCAAGCCAGTGCCTTTAATCCACCAGTTGTGGCACCCATGAGTTGCACCGATTGAGGCATCGCAGACCCCACCTCCTTCCTCTTTGCGGGCCCAGGTGCTGCGCACTCTCAAAATCTCTTCAGGTCAGTTCAGTTCCCCCACTAAATTAAGTCTCTCTGGGGACTGCTAACTCCCTGAACCCTGCTGCCCTCCTCTGAACTGTTCCTGTGGCTCTCCTCTTCCTTCCTCTTTGCTGACCAGCCACTGTTACAGAGTTCCTTAAATAGCAGCTGAGAGCCTTTATTTTACTTTATTTTATTTTTTGAGTAAAATCTTCTTGTTTAAGCCCGCTGTTTTAACAAGCTCCTGGCTTTTCACACCACCCAACTTTCTAACTAGACTGGAGACTATCCAGGTCAGGGTCCTACAAGGCCCAACTTTTCTGCCTCTCCAGTTGTCGCCCGGCTCCCCAGTTTCTCTGGTAATGATCTAGCCCTAGACTGCAGTCCCAGTGGGTGAACACTATTTCTGTGT
Source organism: Anoura caudifer (assembly GCA_004027475.1). Taxonomy (NCBI): domain Eukaryota; kingdom Metazoa; phylum Chordata; class Mammalia; order Chiroptera; family Phyllostomidae; genus Anoura; species Anoura caudifer. The sequence continues at coordinate 14,186 of PVKU01011144.1, read as the reverse complement.
GTCTCTCAATTTGTCTTTATTCCCCCCAGTGACTTCAAGCATCCAGGTCTCTCCTGGTACCCTGCTGTCTTCCCAGCTTCGGTATGAGACGGATCTGCTGATCTGGCTTTCCTCCAAAGATCTTGCTGCCACCACTGACCACAGCGGCTGGCACCGGGCCCGGAACCACATCGGCCTAGGTCTCTGTGCAGATCCCAGGGATCTTACTGTCCCAGCGCAATCTCCTCACTGTCTGTTTTTCAATGTCCTATGCAATTTTTTACCTCCAAACTTCATTTAAATGGAGATTCCACTGGCTGTTCACTCTGTTCCTCAAAAGATGGGCTAGGTGTTCCAGCTGGACACAGGGGGAAGTAGGCTCTGCTCCCAACTACCTCGCTGCCATTAAATTCCTCTTTCTTAAAAATTAACTATAAAGTTAAAGTATCTCCGATCCACTTTCCATGGAAAGCTCCTCTAACAATGGACACAAAGAGTCCCCTACTTCTTATTTCTAGCTCACATCTCCAGGTACTTTCTAATTTAAATGCTAATCTACTTGGAAGTTATTTTATAGGATATGAGGTAGAGAGCTATTTTCATTTTCACAGCAGATCATCAATAGTGCAAAATCAGATTTTAAATAATCTATCATGCCCATACAATTTTAATATTCCATATCATATTTTAATATCAGCATATACTTGGAACATTTTGTAGAGAATTTCTGTTTTATTTTGTTTCATATTCTACACCATTATCATGTTATATCAGTGGCTTTGTAGTAACTGCCCAATGTCTATTCACTAATATCTAACAAAAATTATTTTTTAATTATTTCATATTTGTTCTCCACAATAGCATTTAAAATCGAATTATCTTGCCCACCCTAACTCTACATCATAGAACAAATATAAATGTAATTCTTATTGTAATTATAGTTAATTTTATATTGGAATTTAGGAAGGATTAGCATAATTTTTATGCTAATTTAAGGTTTTTCTTTATGAATATTGTATATCTATCATTTGTTCAGGTTTTCTTTTAGGCCCATTAGTAAAATCATATACTGTTTTCTTCATATAGTTCTCATCTTTTCTTGTAAATTAAATAAAAGATTTTGTAACTCTTACTTGCTCTCTTGCATTTTATCACTTAAATCCATCACAGATCATGAAATACAGACAACTCTTAAAGCTCCAAATAATTTTGCCATGTTCTTGGAATAAGGAAATAAATAGGACAAATTATTAGAAAGAAATTGGGCAGGCATTATTTACATATACAATAGGTGCAAAATGTATTTGATAGCTCTAACTAATAACTTGAAATGCTCAGAAAAATAATAACCTTTAAAACATAATTTTTAACCAACTCCCACATCCTCTCCCATTGTGTTGGGTTTAGGTTGTGCTGTGAATGCACAGTTTCCCACCAGGACCACATCACAGCTTCATTCTCAGGGACAGAGGCAAAGTTTGCTCATGGGACCCAGGTCTGGATCTGGATCTGACGTGCACATGGGAGTCACCAGGGCCTGTCCTCTCTGGATCCTGGCAAATGGACAAATCATCTGTATGCCCAGGAGCACTCAGCAGCTTCTCTCCATTTGTTTTCCCCTGATCCAAGATAAGAGGTACAAAATTACAGAACTTCCAGGAAGATTATTTTCTGAACATATAGTATGGGATTTTGTTTTTAAATTTTAGTTTAAATAAGACATCTGTTATTTCACAGGAGATAGAATTCTACATATTTCTTCTTTATTCCAGGAATAGTAATGTCACCAAGAAATAATTTTCTTATTTTGAATGACCTGATAAATTATCACAATGTCAAATGATAAATGTGGCTATTAAAAATGAAGTTTGTTCACATTTATCAAGTATATTTGTATTGGCAAATTTGCTTTTTCAGTTAGTGGAGAGTTTCCTCCTTTCAGAATCACATTCCAAAACTGCTAAAGGAGAAGCCCTGGTGATTGTGAGAACAGAAGGAAGGGCCTTTCCTTTTGATGCAGTCTCTGAGAAGTTTCACACAATTGGACAGCTGGAAGTAAAAAAGTCTTAATTCTCTGCATACATTTCCTGGTAATTTAGAAAAGCTGTGGTTGACCAGTTGGGCTTGGTCTCTTTCTTTTCCTGATTTTATTCATTTCATTTTCTATCATTTCTTTTCAATAATTACTGCCTTGATAGAATACAGACATTTGGGTCAATTTATATGAGAAAAACATAAAATATCAGATGCCACAAAAGCTATATTTAAAAGCTTCCAAAGGAACCAGAAGATCTAATGGGTTTTTTTGTTTGTTTTTCTTCTTTCTCTTTCTTTCTTTCTTTCTTCCTTTCTTTTTTTTTTTTTTTTTTTTTTTTTTTTTTTTTTTTTTTTTTTTTTTTTTTTTTTTTTTTTTTTTTTTTTTTTTTTTTTTTTTTTTTTTTTTCTTTTTCTTTTTTTTGGCAATGCTGATCAGAACATGAAGCTTAGGAGAATGGTGAGATTTTTGTAGGAGTTGTAACCAGTGTGATCACTCAGGCTGGATCAAGATATTTGCAGAAGGGACTAAGCTCATAGTAATCCCTCATGGTAAGTAACTTTTTTTCTGTTTTTGCAAAACTGGTAGATGCTATTTAGACAAAAACAGTTTAGGTCACCCTGCTCTGACTGCCACATTCTCAGCCTCAGCATATGGACAGTAATTTTGCAGCTACTAGTCACTGTATATGGGAACAAAACTACTTTGTAAATGGTTTATTTCCTTCCCTGCTTGTCAGCTGATTAGAATTCTTTTCTTAGAATACACATACACAAAGAAGGGTAGACTTGGGCTAGAAATTAAAATATGTCGAGTACCATGTCTGTAAACCATTGGTATAGGTCATGCATTTAAGATACATTTCTTGTAGGCAGTCTTTTAATTGAGAGACACTTTTATTAATTATCTCTTCTCTATATTTTGAGATAAAACATAGTGCTTCATTCTCTCAATAATTTGATAAATTATTTGCTTTTTACCTCATCCCTAGCAGCCATACAAAAACTTAATTCTTACAGTGAATGAGTAAAGAACATCCCAATGTATGCTACCTTTAGTCTTGTTATATTGAGTAAAGATGGACCAGTTTAATGGAATTATCAGCTCAATAAACCATTTCAGATCCACAATCTATGAAAATAGTTTACATTGCTTTATATACTCATTTGTTTGTTCATTGTTTCAGCAAACATTCAGAGGAGGCAGTTTCTGTGCTGAATGCTGGAGACAAAGGAGTGAAAAAGACATAGTTCCAACCCTCAAAAAGCTTCTAGTCTAGTGTCCAAGTATCCTAGATTCTGGCTTGATTAGGCCCCATGCTCTTTCACCTGTGGCTATCATAGATGCAGAAAGTCTTGGATTCATGAGTTGTTTCCTTTCTTAATTTATTTAGCAATTATTGCTTATAAAATACATATATTGTGTTTTGTGGAAGAATTTAATAAAATGGCCCCAGATCATATCATTAAAGAGAATAACATTAGTCAGTATTTACTGAAGGCCAGACACCATGTTAAATAGTTTTATTGCCTTATCTAATTCCTCAGTAGCCCTGTGCAGGAATCATCTTATTCCCATTTCATAGATAAGAAAACTGACGCTTAGAGAATTTTGGTTAATTGCTTCATGTCACATGACAAGTTTCAATGGCAAAGTTTAGGATTCAATAGAGACTTGTCCATTACAAAGTATATGGTTGGGACCACTGTATGATACTAGAAATATTGTCATTTTTTTCTGAATGTTTATTCTTCAATAGTCTGACTGTTGAATGGACTCTTCAATTGATTACTTAATTGGTAATAGCTCATAATTTGTGACACTATTCTTGTGTGAAAACAATGCTTCTGCTTCTAATTATGCCACCCCTCTGTCCTCCCAAAAGATTAAATAAGTCATGTTGAATGTGCACTTATTAAATACTTAAAATATGATTATTATGGCATTTATATAAATGCAAAGTCATTTTTACATCATTCCACTCAATTTTCTTTCCCTATTGGCATCAAATTTACTAGAAATATTATAACTGGTAAAAGAATTAAATCAATTGTACTAAATTGCATTACTAATTAAATTGCATAACTCAGTGCTGCCTTTCCACTCAGGAAGGGACAGCCGCAGAAATACCAAACCAAACTATAGCATCTGAGAAACAGCACAGCAGGTGTAGTAAATGCCCTGGAAACTGTAAGGGTAAGAAGTCCAAAGGAGTAGTCTTTCAGCAATAAGTAGCTCAATAGATGATCATTAAGAATTTGCATCTGTAATAACTCATTGGTCTTTCAGTGTAAAATGTATTCTAGAAAGAAGTTACTTTAAAATCCATCCAGATACCCATCTCTGATATAATATTGATACATATAAATAACAAATACCTGTAAGACATATTGGAATACATTTATTAAATACTCTAATATATTATTTCTATTGTTGATTCTCTTTGAAAATTTAAGAAATATTAACTCTAAATTATACTCTAGGCAAAAACAAATTACATGTGAAAACTCTTTAAGGGAGGAGAGGTAGAAGATTCCGGAAAAATGGTGAGAAAAGATAAAAGGACACAACCCAAGGCGCCCAGGCAAAGAGAGGCCTGTTCTTTAGTTCTGGACTACATTTATTTATGTCTGATGTGCTTTTTCCTGAGCTTCATCTTTGTTTAACGTCACAGGGTCAATTTTTATATGTTTACATAACTTTTTTCTTTTTAATTATTTATTTTTAATTTATTTTAATTGTGCAGTTTTCTGTCTTTTTTTAAAATTTATTTTAATTGTTCTTGTAGTTTTCTGTCTTTTACTCCCATCCCAGCCTACTGCCCCAGCCCTCCCCACCTCCCTCCCATTTTCACCCCCCTAGTTTTTATCCATGTGTCCTTTATACTTGTTCTTGTAAACCCTTCCCGTTTTCCCCAATCTTCCCTCCCTCTCCCCTCTGGTGATTGTCAGTACCCTTTGCAACAGCATGGATGGAACTGGAGACCATCATGCTAGGTGAAATAAGCCAGGAAGTGAAAGACACATACCATATGATCTCACCTTTAATAGGAACCTAACCAATGAAACACAAAAACAAGCAAAATATAACCAAAGACACTGAAATTGTTTACATAACTATTGAAAAATATGTGCACAACTTTATAACAGGTATAAAGGGATGTTTCTATAAAAGCTTTTCAGATAGTGGGCAAATGGAGTCAGGAGAATCAAAGTATTTGGTCCTGGCACACAGCTCATTGTTACAGGTAAATTTTCTTTAAGTTCTTCAGCTAAGGTAGGGAGGGGAGGCAGGTAATGCAGGTGCTGCACCCTGGGTACGGGTATGGATGTGGGTTCAGAATTGTTGGGTTCATTCCCAGTTTCATTGCATATCACGGTGGTCTCCAGAGAGGCTAATGACTCCATCCAGATTTTGGGAGGCAGTTTTCTCCTGACCTAGCATAGGCAACATTAATAAGGAATTAATTAGTAAGAGTAGCTCTGGAAACCTAAATAGTGGAGATGTTTGGTCCATTTGGTGTATTTATGTTAAAAGGGTTTTAAAGACACATATATAATTTATTTATTTATTTGATACCAAAAATAACCAAAGGAAAAAATTGGAAAAATTTGCTACAATTATCATTTGATCAGAGGACAATTAATATCAAAATATTTAACTGTGTTAAGAAGGTCATAAACTGGATTTGTTTTATTCTAAATACAGTCCAGCAAATATGTTCATTCTTCATTAGCCTTAAAAATGAAATCTTGCCCACTTGAATGAGGGAGTACATTTCATAAGCATGTTCTATCCTACCAGATTCATTCAGATGAAGGTTTTCCAAAGAATTTTCACAAAGTTAATAAAGCATTGAAAAAAAGAAAGGATATATTTGGTTTTCTTAGTGGATGTGACCATATGAAATTGAAAAGCAACTTTTTCTGGTCCTCTTTTTTTCAACTTTCAACATATTCAATGTAAATTGTGGCAACCGAATTAAATAATGGTGATGGATATAATTCATGAGGGTCCTGAAAAATGTTTTTAGGGGAGTGTGAGGCAAGGCAATGCAGACTTTGAATCTATCAGTTTCATTCTTTAGCAAATAAATTTTGATTCAGAGTTTTTTGCTTTATTAAAATTATAAACATAATACATGCCTATCATGGAAAAGTTGGAAAATATAGAAATTAAGTAAGAAAAATAAAACATTTTTCTTTTGAGTCTGTTGAAATATTGCTTCCAGTCATATCCTGTTTGGCTCTTGATCTCACTTACAAATGGAACCTAACCAACAAAACAAAAAAGCAAGCAGAATATAACAGAGATATTGAAGTAAAGAACAAACTGCCAGTAACCAGAGGGGAAGGGGAAGGTGGAAGGAATAACAGGGTAAAAAGGGGAAGGGTCATCAAGGAACATGTATAAAGGACACATGGACAAAGCCAAAGAGGTGTAAGATCGAGGGTGGGAGGTGAAAATGGGTGGGGTTGGGGGGGGCCAGTGGGGGGAACATGGAAATAACTGTACTTGAGCAACAATAAAAAAAGATTAAAAAATTATCTACAAGTTTTCATGAGGATATGAAGTACAGTATGGGGAATATAGTCAATAATATTGTAATGCCTGTGTATGGTGTCAGGTGGTTACTAGATTTATCAGGGTGATCACTTTGTAGGTTATATAAATGTCTAATAACTATGTTGTACACCTGAGACAAATAAAAAATTGTATGTCAAATATTTTAAGTTATTAAAATATTTTGCATGTAACTAAAGACACTTAAATAGAGAACCGGCTGACAGTGACCAGAGAGGAGAACAGAGGGAATTCCAGGGGAAGTTCAGGGGAAAAGGCAAAGGGTTTGCAGGAACAAATATAAAGGACACATGGACAAAAACTGGGGGGGGGGGAATGGGAGGGAAGTGGGAAGGGATGGGTGGGTGGGATGGGATGGGAGTAAAAGACAAAAAACTGTACTTGAACAACACTTAAAGTCAAACTAAAACAAAATTTAAAAATGATTAAAATTTTTAAAAATAAAATATAAACTTAAATTTAATATTGACCCATCACTTATACTATTTTAATATATTGCTGTCCACTCATTCTACATGTGCAACAACCATCTGAAGTGGATGTTGTGAGGATTAAATGAAATTAAATATGGAAATTACCTATCACAAATGTTGGGACATGGTCAGTGATAAAAAATATCAGTTCTCCAGAATTCAGATTACCACCAATTGGAATTCTTTATGAAATCAGGAGTACAGCTAAATACACTAATTTTATCTAGTCTGCAGGTCACTTTAGAACAAATGGTCAGGATCTGCAAAATGCTTTCGATTTCCAAGACTAATTGTTACAAGCTTTTAACAATGATTAGAATATGATTAACATTATCTCAAATATAAGGTGATCACTCATTTTTCAGTAGAAATATTCTAGAAGTTAAAAAGGAGGGTTGCAACTTGCATATATCAATTTATAGTATCATAAAGTCAAATATCCAATTATCACATTTAGTTTCTTAATCAGATTATAGCTACAAAGTTAATGATTATATCATAACTCATTTGGAATATATAATATCAAGTGAGAAATATTAATACAAATTATATCAATACAAATATCAGGTGAATTTTTTGCCCTCATATTTCATTAAAAATTTTATTCAGACTCTTCTCTTGCATGTAAAACATCTACTTTTGAGAAATTTCTAAGTTACTGAGTGTTTTGGGGTCCCTGTATAATGATGTCACTGGAAATTTAATCTGAAGAAACAATTACTATTTACAAAATGAAAGAAAATCACTTTTTTCACTTATGCTGTTATTCTATACTAGTGTAATGTAAGTATAAACCGTAGAGGCTTTAGTCTCTAGTAATACATTAAATCCATGCTAAATTTCTTTATTGTTTATTATCAATCAATGCTAGCTCTACAACTAGTACTGGGTTTTTAAAATAAATTTTAAAAAAATTGATTTAGTTGAATATCTTGTCTGAGTAGTATTTTTTTTAAATCAGAGCACAGTATTGGAAGAACATCTTTCACTACAAGAGTTAGCACAAGAACTGAAATATAAGGCAGCCCCTGCTTTGTGAAGGATACTTCTGGGAAGGAAAGCCTCACCTTATGATCTGCCACATTCAGTCTGTTTGAATTCCACACGTTTTGCATCTACATCACAGAGCAAGAATTTACAAACATGTCCTCTCATTCCTCATATTATGTTTGAGTTAGACCTTATTAAACTGTCAACCCCATGGGCAGAAAAAAAAACAAACTATTTGTCATTTATTGAAATTGCCTTTTTCTAAAATCTATTTGAGAAAACCTAAATCAAAGTTGCAGTCAGACCATGAATTAAGAATAGAAGATCAAAAGTACTACAGAAAGCATAAGAAAAGAGGACTGTAATTAATTATCCATCATAAAACACAGGGTAAAATTTTACACTAAAAGATAGGATATTATGTCAGCTTTTTTCTCAATTTTTCAAATGTGAACTTAAAAAAATGTAACAAAAACTGCAGTGGAGTGCATACTTTTCATTAATTGATAAAATGAAGCATTCTAAATTTTCAAACAGTTTTTTTTACTATATAATTAGAAAATGATTTCAATGCATGAGTCCATTAGGAGGAAAGTAAAGTGAATATTGTCTTCAACACTCATTGTATAAAATGGAAGAAATTGTCTTTAATCAAACCCACTGTACACTACTATTGCATCAGTGCTATGGGCATTATAGCATTTGATGTCACTCACAGATGGTGATCCTTAGCAGATAACATCAGGCAGGAAACATTTTAGCAATCTAACATGACAACAGGAAAATTTGAGGGCAGGTGTCCTGCCATGTCTCTTGTCATTCTGGCTTGAAAGCCACTGCCAGGAGCTTCAAGTTGAATTTTGAGTGTGAGCTGGAAATATGTCAGTTTCAAGCTGAAATTTTTGGTGAAAACTTGGAATGCAACTAGATTGTGCTGTTTGTTGATTGAGGAAAGAGCTATTTGTTTTGGGCAACACAAGTGAAGCAGCTATGTATACTGACTGCATACTTCAGCCAATGTTCTCTTTAATTACTTTTAACACTGGAAATGTAGATAAGACAAGACAAATGATTGTGTGTCAAAAAAGCATGTGAAAGGCATCTTGCCCGTGATGATGGCTTTGAGAATTCCAGGCAAATTAGAGCAAAGTGGAATGCATTGTCAGGGATTTAGCTACAATCCCAAAGTGCTGAATTCTTACTAGTAAGGGCAAAGTTTGGTCCCATGAGATTAAAAAGTCAGATGGAGCACAAAGTCATCACTGTCAAATGGCTAATATTTATTATAATCTCTTATTCCCATAGTATTTTTAATCAAATTGCTTTTCAAATCTTGTTTCATTTTGGTCTCAATACTAGTGATGTTGAGTTGATTTACACTCAAATCATTGTTTTCAGACACATAAAGCACTAAAAACATTAACTTTTTATTAGCTCAGTCACAGAACTTGTTATGAGCAAAATGAACCAGAAGCAGAACATTGATCCTTTGATTGCAAACCATCATAGTTCCACTAGAATTTGAAAAACTCAGAGAAGCTAAATTAGTCTAAAGTTTTTGATACTGGTTGAATCACTGTGGAAGTATGATAGAACACTCTTCAGTGATGAAACAAAACTTATCATCACAGGTGGGTATCAGAAGGAATAACAGTAAGAATATTTACATAACACAGGAATGTAATGGGGATTAGATGTAGAAATCATAGGAGAGATTGTAAAACAAATCCTAACAGGCACACATAGACAACTTTGTGCAATTATTGTAGCTGGGTTTGGCTTTTGTGTACATATAGACTTATACAAAATGTTCATAAATAACATATGGAATTATCATGGAAGTATTTGGCCCAAACCATAGGTCAGTTTTGAGAGTTGACACATTTCCATTTCTGATGGTGGAATGATGTTGTGAGTGATGTGATGGGTTTTGGAGTCAGGATCACATGGAGCTTTGGCTCCACCACTTACTACTTACATGAACTTGGGCAATTATTCTGTGGCCTCAGTTTCTTAATTCATAAAATGGGATAAGTGTGCATCCAGAGGTTTTGTATGAGTATTGACTGAGATGGTGTGAATGAAGTATTTGCACATAGTCTGTTCCCTCAACTGAAATGTAAAAGAGAATTGTATCCAGTTTGAAGAGTTGTTTGCATCCAATAACACTGACACAGCAGAAATTCCCCAGAGAATTCAACTATACTTCTAACTACTCATGAAAAAATGAGTCTGGAGGTATTGGTTTATCTTTTCCACCACTGTTCTTACCCTTTGCAGGAAAAAAAAAAATGAGGTTATCAATATGTGTTTGTTTCTAATTTTTATTGCTGGCTTATGTGCTTTAAATCTTAATCTTTTATCTTAAATGATATTATTTCTAACACCAACATTTATTGGTTTCAAATATCATAGTCAATAAGTTTGAGCTTTATGCTCATATTGATTTAAAAAAGCTTAAAATCATACAGAAAAAGGTCAATGAGAAAAGTCAATCAAATATAGTTAGAAGTTTCATAACTTAAATTCATAAATAAACAAAATGGCTATAACTACTTACTTGATAAAGGATATTGACAAAAAAAATGAGGAAAACATTAATATGTAGGTTTGAAATATCATAATTTCTATTGAAAATGTAGTTGACATTTACATAAAATTTGGTAAATTTAAATAGAATTCTAGCTGCTGCATCTGAATAAATATAAACAACTCAGGCAATTTAAGTCAGGTGTATTAGTTGATTATACAAATGACTTTATAGAAATGCATTAGAAAGCTTATTTAATTTTTATCTTGTTTCTAATTTATGCATCATGAAAAAGATTTGACTATAAAAACACTTTTAACGAATTTAAAAAATGTTTAAATAGAAAACATGCAATACAATTATCCAGATATAAGTACTAACCATGTATATATAACCAAGTACACTGTTAATACTCAGTTAACTATTGCATAGAGAAAGGTATGGAAGTTCAAGACTCATTTTATCTTGAAAAGAATGACATACAAAGAATCTCACAAAGGAAATAGGACAGGCAATGAGAATACTACCACAGAGAAATATTACAAGTTTGTCATTTGATTTTCAATTTCTTTAGTATAATGAACCAGAAGTATTACTATGAAGAAAAAAGTTATTTTTAATATATTGACTAGAGAGTAACTTGTAATTGTAATGTGCAATTAAAATTAATATTATTTTACATAATAAGCTTTTAAAATAAAAATGAAGTATATAATTGGAGAAATATACAAATCTTACTACTATAATCAATAAAATGCTATTGCACTAAACGCAAGATGCATAAAATTAAAATAAGTACATTAGGACTTAATTATGTTTTCAACACAACAAAACTCAACATTGCTTGCTTAATGATTTAGTGTAAAAGTCAGGAGCTTTGCTCCACAGGCAGAAATACTCAAGAATTTTTTTTCCTTTTCTTCTCAAATGAGAAATCCAATTCTTTTTTCTTAAAAAATTGCCCATTGAATTGCTAAACTAACTCCAACCTAGCCCAAAGACAATATAGCAAGGAATTTGTGTTTTAATTAGAATCAAATTGGAAAGGGTTCTAACATTTATAATTTCAAACATGAGCTTAATAATAAATGTATAAGCAAGTGTCATTACAGGATTCATGGGACATGCCTTCAAAATACAAGATGTTTCATTATATATTTTACATTATATTTGCAAAAAACTTTAGAACCATAAGTTTTCACATTGCTCTGATTATGTATGTGTTTTATTTGGCAGACAAAAATAAAGGAAATGATTGAACTATAGCTTAGCAGTCAGATAAGGCAGATATAAATTTTAGGGGAGACACACAGGGCCAAAATATGGTGTATTTAAAGTATGGTATAATAGTCATATTTAATCTTCAAGTGAAATTCCAAAATAAAGCACACTTTTGGTGAACCCTTTTAGGCCAAATGAAATTCTGTTAAGGGCATTTACTCCCTAGATTAATATAAATGTTTCTGAAAATAATCAATAAAAATGTTAATAGTTTTGAAAATATTGCTATTTTGCTTCTAAATTCAAGGAGTCATAAATAACTTAGAGGTGCAGTTTTAAAGACCATCCCAAAAATTTTGAAGTGGTTCAGATGTAAAAATAAGATGTTATATAGAATTAGAAATCAATTAAGAATTCTGTTACTTCAGAGCTGGACATGGGGTTCATATTTGAAGCTAAAAGAATAACTTGAAGCAGATTCTCATTAAAACAAGTGATGGTGTATTGTTTAGAAAAAATAAAAAATTTCCACCAGGCACTTATTTTTGCAGAAAAAAAGATAATATATTGCACTCCAGAATTAGTTGAATGGAGAGTGATTTTCCACAGTTACAGAACATGAAAGAAAACGTGTGGCCAAAGAGAGCTTATGTTACAAAATTCCTGGGGAGAGATAAGCACTTCTTATTTTTTTTTGTTTTGTTGAACTTATTGGGGTGATACTGGTCAATAAAATTATACAGGTTTCAGGTGTACAATGCTGTAATACTTCATCTGTACATTGTATCATATGTTCACCACCCAAACTCAAGTCCTCAGCCTCCCTTGACCCTCTTCTTCTGCCCCCACCCCCATTCCCTCTGGCAATCATCATACTGTTTCTGTGTCTGTTTTTTTTAATTGTACTTTATAACCCACTAAATATTCTTATCTGAAAAGAGATAATCTAAATTACCTCCAGGTCTTTTCCCATATTCCATCATCCACCCTCCATCTGTCATAGTATCAAAGACATTAAAATAAATTAATAACTTCAGAAATGTTGGAGCTGTTCAAAGTCATACCCCATTTTAGCATGTGGAAAAAGAACAATAGTCAAGATGTAATTTAGCATGTGCCATTTAATATCTATGGTTTTGGGGGAGTTACATAATCTCTAGAAATTCTTTTCTCCTCTGAAAATAAGAACTATAATAAATACATCAAATATATCATGGATGCAAAGCCATTATAAGCACTAATTCAATGGCGGCTTTTCTTCCTTTTACTACATGCCAGGTTGTTCCACACCACACAATCCTATGTTTATCTAATTCTTAATTACTGCTCCACTTCACCCCACAGAGAGAAGTCTTGATTCATCAGATAGTGCTCCCAAGCCCACGATTTTTCTTCCTTCAGTTGCTGAAATAAACCTTCATAAGGCTGGGACATATCTTTGTCTCCTTGAGAAATTTTTCCCCGATGTTATTAAGGTATATTGGAAGGAAAAGGACGGCAATGCAATTCTGGCTTCCCAGCAGGGAAACACCATGAAGACTAAGGACACGTACATGAAATTCAGCTGGCTGACTGTGACTGCAAAGTCAATGGATAAGGAACACAAATGCATTGTCAAACATGAGAACAATAAAAGAGGAGTTGATCAAGAGATTCTTTTTCCTTCTATAAATAAAGGTATGTGCATACACATATCACCTCCCAGAACACTTCTGTTCCCAGAGCAACTGCCCAAAGTGTCTGTCAAGTATTAATAAAAAAGGTATATATACATTTTTCTTAAATGTTGCTACTATTAGTAGTAGGGAAATATCCTGTTATTTTCCTACAGAATTAAAGTAGTATAGGCTTTGAAACATTAAAAGGTAAAGAATTAAATAATTTTACTCCTTTCTGCCTCAGAATTGTCATCCACATATTAAAGTCACATGATGATTTTTAGACCTGCTGTGTAGTTTAAATGAAGTAACATACATGAAAGCACCTAGCAATTTATCACACAATAAATGCTCAAAAAGAGTTTTCATTTAAAAAAAAATGTTCCTTATTTATTTTTAGAGAGGGGAAGGGAGGGAGAAAGAGAGAGAAAAATCGATGTGTAGCTGCCTCTGGCATGCTCCCTGCTGGGGACCAGGCTCGCAACCCAGGCATGTGCATTGAATGGGAATAGAACCGGTGACCCCTCAGTTTGCAGGCTAGCACTCAATCCACTGAGCCACACCAGCTAGGGCAGATTCCACTTTTGATGATCTTACTTGACCAGAAAATAGGAAGAATTATATATCTTTCAGGAATTTTCTCCTCAGCAGACAAAGTCACAATCACTTCAGTGCTGCTATACTTAAAGTATAATCAATGAATTGTTAGGTAACAG
>PVKU01011143.1:0-45873 GCA_004027475.1 Anoura caudifer | reverse complement strand
ATGCTCTTTCTTGGATTTCAGTCCCTTCAGCCTCTTTCCCCTAGCAAATTGGGCCCTTCTGGTGCTGATTTCCATGTGGGTGGGTCTGTGCATGCTCCAGGACCCCATGGGTCTCCCCAACAAACTCTCCTGTGAGGCTAGGACTCCCTCCTGGCACCTCAGCCCCTACAAGTATTTTCAATGGGTGCTTTTAGGCTTCACTTCCTGGCACTGGAGCCCTGTGTTGCTCAGTCTGTCTTGCTGCCCATTTTTGCCTGGTTTATCTGTGCGCAAATGTGTGCCCGCAGTCCGCTGCCTTATAGGCCCCGCTTGGCCTCCTCTCATTGGGCAACGCTGCCACCTGTGCGCCTGGAGTGACTGTGCACCCAGAACCAGCACCGGCCTATCCCGCCATAATCCGACTCTGCCGGCTGAGCCAGCCACTGACACCACCCCTCTTACCAGTCTGGGTGAATTGTTGTTGTGGGACTGCCACACAATTCAGTTTTCTCTCTGTCCTCGTTGGGTTTTCTTTTTTTTGGGGGGGTTCTATATTTTTGTTGTCCTTAATCTTGGTTGTGAGAGGAGGCACAGTGTGTCCAGCTACACCTCCATCTTGGCCAGAAGTCCCCAGGGAAGAACCTTTAAAACATGGCTTTCCACAACATTTAGAATAAAGTTGTCCACAATTAGAAATGTGGCATTTATTTATTTGAAACATAATCACATCCAAAAAGGATGAATCACCACTAAAACTTCAAAATCTTTGTAAATAAGTAGGCAATTATCTCATCAGTCTGAAACATCCAATATATTTCTCTGAGGACCAGTCTCCTAAACTAAACCCCACAATGAAGCCATTGGATTCATATTATTTAGGTCCTCAGATGGATTATCTGGAAGTCTGGAACATGCTGGCTTAATTGTTTCTTAAAAAAAAAAAACAACTAACTAATATTAACCTGTCCCAAAAATAAATAATCAGCCTATACACTTTCAAAACTCCCCTGTTGTATTAGCATAGAGTTTAGCAGCAAATGGGGAAGGGGAATTTTATTTTCCTTTAAAGGACTTAAGGTGAGCTGACCTAAACACTGTATCTCACAAAGACTTGCTGAATCCCTTCCCTCTAAAGCCCAGAAACACTCCACCCGGCACTGGGAAGATGCCCTCTACACAGAAGTGACCTCCCAAATCTTGAATTCTGAGAGCCTCAGGAAGGAGCAGGCAGGAATGAGGAGAGGGAAACAACAAGAAGAGAAGGATTCCAGTTGTGGGGGGAAGAGCATTCGATGGAGTGAGCACATTCAGCCATGATTTATGCAATAACCAAGTACTAACTCTCCAGTTAAGAGTGTACTTCAGACGATACGCTGCCGCCAAATTACCATAAATTAAGCTCAGGCAAAAATAAGGCCATAAAATGGACATTTTGCAGTGGCTATTGACTGTGGTGTTCAGTTTGTATTCAATCTTGTGAAACATTGTTACTTTGTCAACAGAGTTAGTAATTGGTGCCTTCCTGGGAGGGAAATATATAATGCTTTAAACTCCATATATATTACTCACCACAATTAAAGTCACTCGCAGTAAGGAGCTGCTGTCTATATGCATCAGACTAATTATTTTGTGCTTTTTTACTAAGAAAATGGGACATTGCTGCCGGTGGGCAAATCCTGATCATACATTAGATCACACTTCCTGGCAATTTTTGATGAAAACTACAGGTGGAGACAGATTATAATGGGAACATCTAATTGAAATTCATCTCCATTTTGCTTCAGAGAGAAGACATGCTGCTTGAGCCCTGAAACATATTCAATTTCATTCAAATTGGATGCAGGTTTTTTTCAAGCAAAACTAAATTCAAAAAATATATATTTTTAAAGGATCCTGGGAGAGAAGAGTACCAGAAATGTTGACCAGTCGAGTTGATTTGGCTACTGCTTTCCAAGATAGCAATAGAGAACTGAACTCGTACTAAAGGTCATGGTCTTTGTTAGACCATATTCCATTGACATCAAGTAAGTCCAAGGCTTCACAGAGACCATGAGAGATACGGCTCAGTCCAGGAATAAATTCACCTACATTCCACGGTCAGGCCTCCTCCTCAGTATGCAGGTTCCCACTGTCTCTGTCCTCCTTCCTCCTTGTCCTGCTTCTGGCTTTGTCTCCTAGGGCAGAACATGGAGATTTTCCAGAGATACATGGAGTACAAAGTTCTCTCCTTCCTGGGCCACACATACAAACACATTCTAATAACATTCATATGTGTTCATACCTATATGCACATACATGTTCGTATATTACATGTGTGTGCTTATTTTCTGTATATATATCATACACACACACACACATATATATCCCCTTCCTCGACTATAAACAAAAACACCTCCCCGGGGCCATAAGGCTGACAAAATGCTTACCAAAGTATCAGAGAAGAACTCAACAAAAATATGACTTAAAATAGAAAATCTCTGAGTTATTTTTGCTAAATACTAGACAATATAATTCTTAAGAACAATTGATGTACTCATTAGTCCACTCATTCATTTAACCAGCATTGGCAGAGGACCAGCTATGGGCCATGTACCAAAATGGGTATCAGAAGTACAGCAGTGAATGCAACAGTCTTCAAGGTTTCCTCCTTGTGGGGAAGAGGCAAACAGCAAAGTGTGTCAGGTGGCGATACGAGGAACCACAACACAGAGCAGAGAAAGGAGTGCTGCTGGGTGCTTTACATAGGGTGGTCAGAGATGGCCTTTCTTCTGGGGTGGCATTTTAAGAGACCTGAATAAAAGGGTGCATCAGCCAGGCAGATGACCAAAGGAAGAGCATCCTAGGCAGAAGAAATGGCAAAGACCCAGAAGCAGGAGCCCACTGCAGCTGGGATACAATGAGAAGGGGAGAGTGGAAGGAGATGTGGTCAGAGATCGAGCAGAGGAAAAGCTCGCGGTCTGCCTCATGAGCTTTGGTAATGACTTTGACCTTTACTCTGAGTGAGATGGGAGCCATTGAAGGGTTTTGAACAGAGGCACTCCATGAGCTGCCCTTTTTCAAGACTTTTTCTCCTTGCTCTGTAGACAAAAGATGGCAGGGAGAAGGGAGAGAAGCCAAGCACAGCAGTTAGGAGGTAACTACACTAATCCGGGGAGAGACACTGGGGACTCGAACAAGAGCACAGCCAGATTCTAGACATACTTTGAAAATAGACACTACAGGAGTTGCAGATAGATTCATGTGGGGTACAGGATAAAAAGAAATCAAAGTCTACTCTGAGGTTGCCCCCTGAGCAACTGGAAGAACTGAGTGGCATGTGAAATGCCTGGGATGCAGTAGGTGCTAAAGGATGCTGGCAGCCAGTACACACAGAATTCCCTTGTTGTGAGACCAGTGACTGTCCTCTTCACCAAGCACAGTGGCCCCATGAACAGCTGTCATAGAAGACTCCATCTCTCCATTGTTGGTTTGAGTTGCTGGTTTCTATCCTGAAGGAGGATTCTAAATGCCAAGAACTTCTTCACGGGCATAGCAAGGTGGGGTCTTAATAGAGAAGCTACAGATAAATCTCCAGGGACATCATGAACGACTTCTACAGAGTCTTTCAGTGCTATATTTTAAGATGTACTCCAATCTTCACAGGCAACATACTTACACCAAAAGCAATCCAATCCTTCTCATATGGAGTTATAACTGCCAATGACTATTAATGGTGTGCTTTAAATACAGTGAAAGAAATGCAACCAAAACAAAGCAATACAGCTGAATGCAATCACTTAGGAGGTATAGCAATGTGGTTTCTTTAAGAAGATACATTTAGTCAACATGAAGACCTTATAGGTTACAATAAGGAAAGTGTAAATGAATTCATAGAACATAAAATGAGAGGTCTATAATTACTTAATTGGGGAGAGCAGAATAACCTACAGGTATATTGCTAAATTTAAAGTTGATCACCTGGTAGACAATTATGATCTTCCAAAATCTTTCCCTTGCAGCTCTTTTCAGAGATTGAATATGAACTGGCTAAACCATGGGCAGGACACAGGACATCTAAAGATGTCACCCCTGCTCTTTATGAGTTTCTATGTGACTACGATGAAATTGTAGAGGTGACTTTACGCTGAGAAAAGAAGCATGTCTGTAGCACAAAACATATCCATATATTTGCCATCCACAAGTTGGCACATAGATTGCAACCAGAAAATGTTATGTGTATCAGCATGTGCTAGATGGTCTCTACCTGCTGGGTCCATCCTCCAGCCTTCTCCAGCCTGTTTTGTACCTCTGGAGTCTGACTTCTACAAACTGCATCATCCAGACTCCCTGGCCCTTTGTCTTTGGCCAATGGACGGCACCAGAAAGAATTCAGAGAGCAAAAAGAGAGTGAGGTTTTCCTCCTTACTGGACTATGGTTTGACAATGGTGGACTACAGTTTCTTTCCAGAGATCTTTTACCCCTAGAAGTCTTACCAGGTTCTGATAATTACTCCCTCCCCTCGCATCTGTTTCCCACTATTGTTAGGTGTGGGTGCCTCACCATCCCTTCATAATGTCCCTTAAGCTTGCCTACACCTTTGTAAACAAGCCATTATTAAAGTATCTTTAATAATCCTTTTGAGTTTACTGTCTATTTCCTGCTCCCAAGCTGATACACAGTGACCTTGAAACTTACTCCATAATCATTTGTAAAAACATAGATTCTCAGGTCCTGCTTGAGACTGAATGAAGCAGAATCTCTATACTTGGAGCTCAAGAACATGTAATTTCAATAAATAACCCAGGTGATTCTGGGAGAGCCAACGTGGCAAGCATCCCCAGACCAGCATCTGCAAACCGCTGCTCTCCAGACCCTGTGTTGCCAACAGAAAGCATTGAAAATACAATGCCTCCAGCACACACTTCCCTCTCACACCAGAGCAACCAATACTCAGCCAAAGAAGTGGATTCTCCACGGGGACACCCAAAGCTGAGAAACGCAAGCATACGGTCTTTAGTGATAGATGCTCCTGAGCACGTTAAGTAAATGCTCAACTGCCCTCTTCGCGTGTGATTAGATCCTCAATTGAAAATCACTTTTCAACCACTTTTCCAGGAAATGAAATTCATATCCACCTCCATCTGGTGCCCAAATTAACAAAGTGGAAAATGCCGACCAGCTTAGGCCTGTCCAGCTTTAGCACAGAGTGGGCTTTAGGCCACCCAGTGCCTTTCGGCCTTGCGGACAGGAGGCCCATTTGTGCCCAAACACCAGGAGCCTCTGCTAGGACCAGCAGATAAACAGAAGCAAGAGCCCAACCTGCTGCAGTCTCTGAGGATCTACTCCCCATTCCGAAGCTCAAGGCATCAAGAGATGGGCTAAGCTGACCATCTGTTCTCCTCTCTGATAATATGTAATTAAGTAATTTATTTATTCAGCTCTTGAAACCCCTCCTCTCGCCTCCCATTAGTCAGGGATGATTATGCCAGACCCAGCTATAGGCAGCATATTGCACACTCAGGCAAGTGCCATGCTGCAAAGCACTGTGCTAGCCTCCTGGCTACGGCCACCTCTTGGACCCAACCGAGGGACTGCGTGAGGCTCACTGCTCCGCTGGCTTTGCTGTCTTCCCCAGCGATTAGACGGCACTTTCCCACTGTGCATGAAACCATTTACTGTGCATATTTACTTCATTTGTTCAAAGATGAATTCACCCACATCTTCTGATCACTTCCACCAGGCTGACTTACTGGCTAGGCAGCACCAGTGGATTTTCCCATCAGGCATATTTCATCTGAGATATAAACAAACACACGTACACGGCACCTCTCACATGGCTATAGAGGGAGGGGACCAATTCCATAAGCCTCTGACAAAACTGAGAGTAGAAACTCTGATTACATTTAGCATGTGTAATGCTTTCTACATTACATGTAATGGGTTGCAGATTACATGCACTTGTTTATGATGGCCTGACCAACAGATAGTTCCCTTTCTCTGACAGTGACTTTTTAACATTTTAAAGGAGAACTCTCACTCCTTTATCTATGTCCTTGTAGTTTCAGTAGGGCTGGCCAGATCAAGGTTGGACTGATGAGCTTGACCAGCTGATTGAATGCAAGTTCTAGACATTATTAAAAATATTGGTAAAATGGAGCCTTTTCCACTGAGGTCTAAAAAGATAACATGGTTGCCTGGATGGATGGATGGTGGCCATCTTGCCAGTTTACCTTTAGCTTGCTGAATAAAATAATTTAAAAAAAAAAACTAAACTAAGCCCTTAGAAGACCAAGTCCTGACTAACTGAGATACCATCTGACCCTCCGGACCCTGCTGGAGCTGCTCACGTTCCCAGATTTCCCTAGCATACAATCCCATAGACTCCTGTCATTGCTAAGTCACTCAGTTATTTTTTAATATATTTTATTGATTATGTTATTACAGTTATCCCATTCCCCCCTTCATTCCCCTCTACCATGCACACCCCCTCCAACCCGCATTCCCCCCTTTAGTTCATGTGTTGTAAGTTCTTTAGCTTCTACATTTCCCACACTATTCTTGCCCTCCCCCTATCTATTTTCTCTCTACTACATATGCTACTTATTCTCTGTACCTTTTCTCCCTTTCACCTCCTCCCACCCCCCTGTTGCTAACCCTCCATGTGGTCTCCATTTCTGTGTTTCTGTTCCTGTTCTAGCTGTTTGCTTACTTTGCTTTTGTTTTAGATGTGGTTGTTAATAACTGTAGGTTTGCTATCTTTTTACTGTTCATATTTTATATCTTCTTTTTCTTAGATAAATCCCTTTAACATTTCCTATAATAAGGGCTTGGTGATGATGAACTCCTTTAACTTGACCTTATCTAAGAAGCGCTTTACCTGCCCTTCCATTCTAAATGAAAGCTTTGCTGGATAGAGCAATCTTGGATGTATGTCCTTGACTTTCCTGACTTGGAATACCTCTTTCCAGCCCCTTCTTGCCTGGAAGGTCTCTTTTGAGAAATCAGCTGACAGTCTGATGGGAACTCCTTTGTAAGTGACTGTCCCCTTATCTCTAGCTGCTTCTAGAATTCTCTCCTTCATTTTAATCTTGGCTAATGTAATTATGATGTGCCTTGGTGTGTTCCTCCTTGGGTCCATCTTCTTTGGGACTCTCTGAGCTTCCTGGACTTCCTGGAAGTCTATTTCCTTTGCCAGATTGGGGAAGTTCTCCTTTATTATTTGTTCAAATAAGTTTTCCACTTGTTGCTCTTCCTCTTCCCCTTCTGGTACCCCTATAATTCTGATGTTGGGATGTTTAAAGATGTCCTGGAGGTTCCTAAGCTTCTCCTCATTTTTTAAATTCTTGTTTCTTCCTTTTTTTTTCTGTTTGGTTGTTTCTTTCTTTCTTCTGGTCCACTCCATTGATTTGAATCCCAGTTTTCCTCCCATCTCTGTTGGTTCCCTGTGCGTTTTCCTTCATTTCACTTATTGTAGCTTTCATTTGTTCATCTAATTTGTGAGCAAAATCAACCAATGCTGTGAGCATCCTGATCATCAGTGCTTTGAACCGTGCATCTGATAGGTTGGCTATCTCTTGGTAGCTTAGATGAATTGGTTCTGGGGCTTTGATATGTTCTCCTGCTTGAGCCATTTTTGTTTTTTGTTTTTTGGGGTTTTTTTTTTTTGGTCTGGTCATGGATGTTATGTGGTATGGGGCAGAGCTTTAGGTGTTCCCTGGGCAGAGCAGCCCAGTTGCTGGGTTGTGGCATTATATGTGGGGGCGGGGTCCAAGAGGGAACAATGGTGCTTGCTCCACTCTCTCTCAGATTCCAGTCCCTTCCACCTCTTCCCCCTCACCTGGATTATCTGCACTCGAATGTGGGATCACCTGGTCGGCCAGCCACCTTGAGTGGCCTCACTGGGTCGGCCCATTGCCACCCAGCACCTGGGGTGTACTAGCTGCTGCCTGCATGCCTGGGATCTTCCAGCTGCTGCTGTCTGTGTGCTGGGGTCCATCAACCTCCACTTTTTCCTGAAGCAATTCTGCCCCTCTTACCAGTCTGGATGAATGGTTGTTGGATTTCTGTACAGTTCAATTTTCTATGAATTCTGGTTGTTTTCTTGTTTCTAAATCTTTGTTGTCCCTAATTTTGGTTGTGCAAGGAAGCACAATGTGTCCACCTACAC
Organism: Anoura caudifer; assembly: GCA_004027475.1. Taxonomy (NCBI): domain Eukaryota; kingdom Metazoa; phylum Chordata; class Mammalia; order Chiroptera; family Phyllostomidae; genus Anoura; species Anoura caudifer. The sequence goes on along the minus strand of PVKU01011143.1, from coordinate 37,747 downwards.
CTCCGTCTTGGCCAGAAGTTCTCTTCTCTTAGCATTTTTTATAGTTGCCATTGTACAAGTCTTCGGCCTATTTTATTTTATTTTTTTCTGATTCTATTGGAAATGAAAAAAAATAAAAAAATTTTCACATTGTTCATTGCTGGTGTATAGAATACAACTTAAATTGTATGTTGGTTATGTATCCTGAAATTTTGTTGAATTAGTTTATAAGTTCTAATTGTTGGGTTTCTGTTTTGTATGTGGATTCCTTAGAAATGTATATCTACAAGATTATGTTATCTGCAAATAAAGGTAGTTTTACTTTTTCCTTTCTAATTTCAGAGCCTTTTATTTCTTTTTCTTGTCCATTTGCTCTGACTGGAACTTCCGGTACAGTGTTGAACAGACATAGTGAAAGTGGGAATCTTGTCTTGTTTCTGATATTGGGGAGAGAATTTTTAGTTACTCACCATTGAGTATAATGTTAGCTATAGGTTTTTCATAAGTGCCTTTAATCATGTTGAGGAAGTTTTCTTCTACTTCTAGTTTGTTGAGTGTTTATATCATGAAAGAGTTGAATTTTTTAAATGCTTTTTCTACCTCCAAGGTGATGTGATTGTGCAATTTTTTCCTTTCATTCCACCAATGTTATATTGATTTTCATATATTAATACCCTTGCATTCCTCAGATAAATCTTCTTTTGTCATGGTGTACAAAATTTTTGCTAGAATATTTTTTGCTTATATTTTGTTGCAGGTTTTTTTCTTGTAGAGTCATAAGGGATATTGGGCTATAATTTTCTTTTATTCTGATGTCTTTGGTTTTGGTTTCAGTGTAATGCTTGCAAAATAGAATGAGTTAGTAAGTGCTGCCTCCTCTTTTATCTTTTGGAAAAGTTTGAGAAGGATTGGTGTTTATTCTTCTTTAATAATTGGGGAAAATTTCATCAGTGAAGCTATCTGTTCCTAGGTTTTCCTTCATTGTAAGGTTTTTGATGGCTGATTCATTTTCTTGACTTGCTAAAGGTCTTTCATATTTCTGTTTCATATTGATTCAATGTTTATACTTTGTATGTTTCTAGAATTTTGTTCATTTCATCTAGGTTATCTAAGTGGCATATAATTATCCATAACATTCTCTTCTAATCATTTTTATTTCTGTAAGTTCTGTGGTACTGTCACTACTTTTATTTCTGGTTTTAATAATTTGTCTTCTGTCTTTGGTATCTTTTTTTCATTGAACTAAACATTCATCAGTTTTGTTGAGTTTTTTGAAGAGCTAACTTTTCTTTTTTTAATTATATTTATTGATTATGCTATTACAGTTGTCCCATTTCTCCCCCATCATTCCCCTCCACCCTGCACACCCCCTCCCACCCACATTCCCCCCTTTAGTTCATGTCCATGTTTCATAAGTTCTTTAGCTTCTACTTTTCCCACACTATTCTTGCCCTCCCCCTGTCTATTTTCTGCCCACCATCTATGCTACTTATTCTCTGTACCTTTTCTCCCTCTCTCCTCCTCCCACTCCCCTGTTGCTAACCCTCCATGTGATCTCCATTTCTGTATTCCTGCTCCTGGTCTAGTTGTTTGCTTAGTTTGCTTTTGTTTTAGGTGTGGTTGTTAATATCTGTGAGTTTGCTGTCTTTTTACTGTCATATTTTTTATCTTATTTTTCTTAGGTAAGTCCCTTTAACATTTCATGTAATAAGGGCTTGGTGATGATGAACTCCTTTAACTTGACCTTATCTGACAAGCACTTTATCTTCCCTTCTCTTCTAAATGAAAGCTTTGCTGGATAGAGTAATCTTGGACTTAGGTCCTTGACTTTCATGACTTGGAATACTTCTTTCCAGCCCCTTCTTGCCTGCAAGGTCTCTTTTGAGAAATCCTCTGACAGTCTGATGGGAACTCCTTTGTAGGTGAGTCTGCCTTTATCCCTTGCTGCTTGTAGAATTCTCTCCTTCATTTTAATCTTGGGCAATGTAATTATGATGTGCCTTGGTGTGTTCCTCCTTGGGTCCATCTTCTTTGGGACTCTCTGAGTTTCCTGGACTTCCTGGAAGTCTATTTCCTTTGCCAGATTGGGGAAGTTCTCCTTTATTATTTGTTCAAATAAGTTTTCCACTTGTTGCTCTTCCTCTTCCCCTTCTGGTACCCCTATATTTCAGATGTTGGGACATTTAAAGATGTCCTGGAGGTTCCTAAGCCTCCCCTGATTTTTTTGAATTCTTGTTTCTTCCTTCTTTTCTGTTTAGTTGTTTCTTTCTTCCTTCTGGTCCACTCCATTGATTTGAGTCCCAGTTTTCCTCCTATCACTATTGGTTCCCTGTGCATTTTCCTTCATTTCACTTATTGTAGCCCTCACTTGTGAAGAACCAGCTTTTCATCTTGTTGATTATTTTGTTTTTCTCATCTATATTTCATTTATCTCTGCTCTATTTTTTATTATTTTCTTCTGCTAACTTTGGGTTTAACATGCTTTTCCTTTTCTGGGTTATTAAGGCATAAAATTAGGTTATTGACTTGGAATTTTTCTTTTTTTAAATATAAGCATTTATAGCTATAAATTTCCCTTTGTGCACTGCTTTTGCTGCATACCATAAGTTTTGATATGATTTGTTTTAGTTTTTCAACATCTCTGAGTATTTTCTAATTTCCCTTGTAATTTCTTTTCAGACCACTTTTGTCCAAGATTGTGTAGGTAATTTCCCCATATTTGTAAGTTACATAGTTTTCCTTTTGTTACTGATTTCCAACTTTGTTCCATTACAAAAAAAGGTGCTTTGTATAATTTTAATCTTTTTAAATTTACTAAGAGTTGTTTTGGCATGTAATATATGGTCTATCACAAAAAGTGTTGCATGTGCTTATGAGAGGAGTATATATTTTGTTGTTGGGTGGGATTTTCATCAGTTAGTGCTCATCTATAATGTTGCTCAAGTCCTCTATTTCTTATTGATCTTCTGCAGTTTACTTATACATTATTGAATATGAGATATTGATCTCTTAACTATTGCTACTTTGGTTAGAATTTTTTATCAACAGTTTATTTTTCTTATGATACTTTAAATATGCCATTCCATTGCCTTCTAGGTATGTTGGGGAGGGAGGCTCAGCCCAGTGGGTGCCTAACTCAAATATGAGATGACAAGGATGGGTGCAAAGGTGATTAGCTATGAACATGGAAGTGAAGGGGGAGAATTCCAAGGCACTATCATGGAAAATTTTACATGGGTAATAAAGGACTAGAAATTGAAATAACTTCCAGGTTTTCAAGTCTTGGAAGTTAGGAGTATATGCATTTGGGGGAAGGGATGGTTTTATTTTATTTAGTTAAAAATATTTTATTTATTTATTTTTAGAGAGAGGGAAAGGGAGGGAGAAAGAGAGGGAGAGAAATATCAGTGTGAGAGAGAAACACCAACTGGTTGTCTATTGTACATGCCCTGACTGGGGGGCCAAACCCACAACCTAGACATGTGTTCTGACCTGGAATCAAAGTGACAACCCTTTACTTTGTAGACTGATGCCCAATCAACTGAACCACAGTCATCAGAGCAGAAGGGATGATTTTGATAAGAAAAGTTTTGAAAAATGACAATGTGTGTATGGATTTTTTTTAAAGCTGTAATCAGCAATCAGGTTTAAGCACCACAGGGTGGGGCAGAGTAATTCCTGTGGGTGGGGGTATAGCTTCCCCTTAGGCTGATGCCATTCAGAGAGTGGTGCTGTGCTTGAGAGAGATGACTCCTGTCATATGAGGAATGATTCAGCACAGGGATCCTGGTGGCTATTCCTTCAGTTCTCTCCCCAGAGCCACCAACCCTAGGCTCTCTTCAAGTGTCTGTAGTCCACTCTATCCTCCCTTTGCTGGAGCCCAGGGTAAGTTCTTGCAAATGAAATTTTGTTCATTGGTCCTTTAAGAGGCTCTGCATCTCCAGCCATCTCTCCCTGGTATACAGAAACCTTGCTGCTTTTCACAGCTGTATATTACTTGAGTTCCTTTTCAGCTCTGATGCTAGGGATCCAAGCTTGGGGTTTAGGCACCACATGTCTCAGGGGGAACCTCCGGCCACTGAAATATCCCTCTGTCACTTCAGCTGCTGCTCATGGGAGCCAAGCCAGTCTTCTCGCATTTCCTCTGCACTCCCTACCAGTCACATTGTGGTGAAGTGTTTTCTTCTCTCTGTCTGTGGTTATAAGGCTTCTCTCCAATTAGTGTTCAGATGGTTATTCTGGATGATCTCTCTACAATTTAGTTGTAATTCCAGATGGGTTCAGGGAGGAGGTTAGTGTAACTTCCACTTACTCCTCCACCATCTTGGATTTGCATTTTATTATATGAACATCTCAGAGCCTGTTCCTCTTCAGTTTACTTTGGGATCAAGGCAGGAGTTTTAACTCTTGTCTCTAATTTTTGGAATCTTCCTTCATTAATTTAGCTTGGAGTTTTCTGTCAGGCAGAAACTTCCATTTCATTGCCTCTGCAGGGCTACTTACCACTGAGTCCCAGCTCTTGGCTTGTCTGGCTTTCCAGCCCTCCTCCAGCCTGGCCTCTGAGCCTTCCTGTCTCCCTGCTGCCTTTTAAGATCCTGTAATTCCTGCCATCTCCACCTCCCTCCCCAGCAACAATTAAAAAAAAAAATCCTCTAATTTCCTTGGGTCAAGCTCAGGTCCTGCTTTTTCCATGAAGCCTTTCCACATTTCTTTATTCTTTTTCAGAGTAGCTATTGAATATGAGGTGCTTATTTGGACTTTTTACTGAATGAAGATGGCATATTGCTGAAATTACCTAAAATTTTTAAAATATACTGTCTGAATAAATTTTATATTTCTTTCATAAATAAGTAATTCATGTTCTGGGATAACATGTGGGGGAAAGGTTTGTGTTTAAATTAACAAGGACAAAGAAATAAATTATCTTGATAATGTTCCATGTGGTTATAGGTTAGGGGAGCTTCTTGCTGAAGTTTAGAAATGTTTTCATTTAAACCACATTTGAGTTGGATGCACACTCCACTTCTGCCCGAATTTTAGGTCATCAAAACTACCCTTTCTTCTGCCTGTGGCACAACCATCAGGCATGGCAGTGCAGGGCCAGAGAAGGACACCACATGACCAGGTGTTTTCCACTATTTCTGCTGTCTCATGGTATTACCTGGTATCAGGTACCCTCGATTTCCTTCATGAAACCACTCAGTGTGGCTACATACACTGCTTATTGTCAACATGGTCTTCCTTCTGGTATTTTACATTCAGAGATTCATCAGGATAAATCTGGCTAAAAATCATATTTGCTTTCAAAGCTGTTCCCTCAGAAGTTAGTTAGCAAAGATTCAGAGTTGAAGGTTGTTGCGAAAGTGAAATCAACTGCAGGCCTTTGACACATTGAATTGGATTTTGGTTGTTAGGGGGGCTGGTGGGGTAGTAGGGGGTGTGCAGTAGGACAATTCATATGTAAGAGAGAACAGGACAGCTTGTGCATAACAAAAGCTTTAATATGAGTTTATGACAACAAATTAGGGCTACTAAGTCCTTGTGAGTTCAACCCTAAAGAAGTACATCTTTGCCAAGATCTGCCAATTCTTTTTGAAAGGAACAGATTGAAGCTATGATTTTAATTCTTGGTTGAAGTATTTCTTCCTTTTCTGCTATTTCTTTTATGTAACTGGTAAAACTTTATTACAAAATGAAAATGTTTTTGCTGACTCGGTGTTGCCAGGGCCTTGCATTTTATCTTTTGCAACAGTGTGCCGATGACTAAATATCTTCACTGCAGCAGTACAGTAATATTAAACAGAGAAGTTGAAAATAGCCATCAGGAGATGAATGGTTAATATTGGGTTGGCCAAAACGTTTGTTTACTTTTTAACATGCAGTGGCTGTAGTAGTGCTTAGTTGTCTTTAACTTCATCTGAAACAATTTTGTTAGATTGTATTACAACAGCTGTCACATCAGTGTGCATTAAAAAACTTATTAAAATTGGTAAATTTTTGTACAGCCATTTAAATATTGAAGATGGAAGAAAATACACAACATTTTTGGCATATTACGCCTTATTATTTCAAGAAAAGTAATAACAAGACTGAAATGCAAAAAAAGATCTGTGCAGTGAATGAAGAAGGTGCTGTAACTGAGGGAACATGTCAAAAGTGGTTTGTGGAGTTTCTTGGTACTATTGCTATTTCAGCCAAATAATTCTTTGCTGTGAGACTGTCTTATGCATCGGAAGATATTTAGCAGCACCCCTGGCCTTTACCCACTAAAAGCCAATAGCAGGAGATAGCCAACATCCTCAACATATCCAAATCAATAAAGTTATTGATGAAATGAAAAATGTATCTTTTATTTTACAGAAAAAACTAAATAGACTTTTTGGCCAACCCAATATATCCTATTGTAGGATATTGTTCAAATGCTAACAAATGAAGTCTCTCTGTATGTAGAAATGTGAAGAGGAGTGCAGTATTTTGTGGGGGTGAAGCAAGATACAAAACAACATATTGTGCTTCACAGTATGTTGCATCTTTTACAAATTGAAGGCAAGACCCTTCATCAGCGAAAAGATTATGACACACTTTATTGCAATACTCACTTTATTGTGGCAGTACTGCGTGATCTGGAACTGAACCTACAGTATCTCTGAGGTTTGCCTATTTTTGCTCAGAAAAATATCATGTACATGTACACAGAAGACACTAATAATATTAGGTAATATTTATCAAACTCTTATTGTGTATAGCACTATGCTCATTACCCACCCAAATGATGTAATTTAGTTCTCACAACACTTATGAGTTAGGTAATTGCTTAATTGTTTTATAGATGATGAAACAGCAGCCTAGAAAGGTTGTGAAGCCTGCCCAGGGTGCACAGTAGGTTAGAAGCAAAACTGAGATCCAGCCTGAAGCCTGCACTCCCAACACCATGCTTAATGTGCTTCTTGTTAACATTTGTCTGCTGAAGGAGTAAAAGGTGGTCTAGAATTTATGTATAGAGGTGTCATGTAAGACTCATACATGAGATGGTTACTAAACTAGGTGTCTTCCAGATCCTTCCCTCACTCTGAATTTGTGTCCGGCTGCAGAAGCCTTCTGAAAGAGTCACTTCTCTGTACAGAACATGCCCCCTGCAGTGCCTCCCCACCCCATGATGCTGTTACTCATTTCAGAATTCAGAGGGCAGTTAGGCTGCTTTGTTTTCAGACTTCTTGCTACCTTGATGAGTACTTGACACTTAAACTTCATCTTGCTCTTAAAACATATTTATAACATAATGGCTACAGTTCTAACTGCTAGGATAACCTCAGTCTGTAGTTCACATTAAACATTAGCTCATATTGTCTCCAGGTTTGGAACCAATGTACCCAGAAGAAATGTACAAAGGGACAGCAATGTTGAAATAGTTTAAGTGCAAACAGGGGAATGCCTGTGTGCTGACCAAGGACCAGGCTATATTGTCTAAAGTCCCTGTTTGATTCCTCATTTTTCCATCCCATGTCAGAGTCTTTCCCTCTCTGAAATTTAGCAGTCTGTGCCTGAGCATTTCAGTTTATTCATTGTTAAATGCCTCAGATTAAGCACATATATGTAAAGTGTCTTACTTTATCTCTGAAGAGGTCACTTCAATATGGCTTTCATTGCTGCTGCTGCTGATCAGTTGGCAAAATTCAAGAACTAGAGCCCCAGAAAAAAATTTTTTAATGTTCATATTATAAGTACAGAGAGGATTTGGTCACCAGCATTATTAGTTGGGATTATTTCATCCTATTTTTTGCTTTCCACAGTCTACACTTTGATGCATCAAGTTTTGGTTGATTACTGTTCATTGCTTTCTATTGATTCCTCCACCCATTCTCATTTTCTGTTATCTCAATTCCCTATTGTCCTTGGGCCTGAGGATGCAGCTAGATCTGAGAGTAGGAGAGAGTGGAGAAATGCTATCATTTAGTGCATAAACTGGTTAAAGATATAATCCTGTTTATTGCATTTTTTGGTCAAAGCAAAAATAATGCAAGAGTTATGTGAGCAGGATGTTTACCAAGTATATAGAGCTGAATATGTAGATCTTTAATTTATCATCTGGATACTTTGGGGAACTAACTCTGGCAATTTCTCCCAAGAGTCCTTTCCAAAAAACAAAATGTTCTCTTTTAAAAAGCCCAGATGCTTTTTAAACATCTTCCTTCTTATTGTGATTGACAGCATTGTAGAGAAGTTGACAGCTTAGGTGATTTCTATTAGCAGAAAAATGTGGACTCAAAAGCTTTTCCTCGAAAATGAATCTGTTGTATAACATCTAAGTGGACTTGGTACAGGTGCATGCTTTTGCTTTGAGAAGGTGGAAGAAGGGGAAGAGCCCAATCCAGGCAAAGTGTGGGGGAGCACGGGGAGAACCCAACTGCAGAGGCACCCTGTTTTACCTAACCATATTTCTGGAAAAATAGTTTCTTGCTGCCTGTTTGTATCCCTGAGTAACCATGGGTCCCCACCCTCCAGCATGGGATGTTAACCTTGGAACAGTATGGACATTAGCTGCAGAGATGAAACGGAGGCCCAAAAGAGCTCCAGTTCTGCAGAATCTATACAGCCTTCTTCCCCATACATTGACCAGATACTAAGGCTTGGGAAATTAGAGCTAAAGACTGAAATTCCTCAAGGTAAGAAGACCGCCCCCCTCCCAGGAAATGGACTCCTCCGATTTTCTCACATGATTATGCAGGCACTTTCACTTTTCCATATATAGGAGTCACTCAGGAGCAAGCTCTGACCAGCCGGAGGGAGTGACACATCCACATTCACTCCCTCCCTTCTCCCTCCCTTCTCACCCATCCTCACCTTACTCTCGAATGCTCTGGCAGGCAGTTAGGCAGAAGTGCTCCCTGTGGTCCTGCCAGAGACAAGTCAGTTGAGTTTAAGAAAAAAAAAACTGAGGCAAAAAACAGCTTTAAAATTATTGACTTGAAGAAGCTGAGTGGAGAACTGTGAAAAGATGAATGGACCAGTGGATGGCTTGTGTGACAATTCTCTAAGTGAAGGAGCCTTCATGTTCACATCAGAATCTGTAGGAGAGGGACACCCAGGTAAGTAGTTTGACTGGGACCAAAGATGACCTGTGTGAAGTGAGTGGCTTTTACTAGAAGTCTTAAAACAGTTTGTGTTAGTTATTATAAGGGATCTCTGGAGGAACAATATGAAGTATTTCTACTCTATTTGTAGTTTTGTAAAACAGTCACTCATATGCAAATGATAAATTGTAAGTTAATGAAGCTGAGGGTTCATGCTGCCACCATCCCGGACATCTAAGCATGGTGGGGCTGTGACAGAGAACACACAGCTGGTTGTCTAAAGATAATCGTGGACATAAAAAGTGTCATTAGATACACACATTTTATGTATTTTTTGAGTAAATCTTTAATTTGTTATCAATGAGCAACTTAAGTCAACAGAGAAGATTCCCTCAAATAAGATTGTGAGTCACTAAGTTTTTTGTGTAAAAGCACATATAGTTTGTTTGTTTGTTTGTTTGTTTATCTTCATCTGATGTCATTTTTCATTGCTTTTAAAGAGAGGGGAAGGAAGAGAGAAACATTTATGTGAGAGAGAAGCATCAATTGGTTGCCTTCCTGTGTGCATCCCAACTGGGAATTGACCCCACAGCCTTCTAGTTACATGGATGACGCTCCAACCAACTGAGCCATACTGGCCAGGGCCAAAAGCAAATGTGGTTTAGAAATGAATGCTAGTGAATTCTAATAGGTGCTGAGATTGATCTCTAGGTTCTGGAAATCTCAGATATGTTATCTAAAAGAAGTAAAGATGACTTCTTGAAGAGGAAGAAAATTCAAGCTTTTTTTTTTTTCGGTACCTGGAAGGTAGGGGGACTGTGATGTGGGGAAACAAGAGAGGCTTCTGTGGTGACAGTGAAGACCATAATCAGAGCCTCAAATTTTAGAAGAGTGGTTCTCAAACTTCAGAGTGAAATGTGAGTGTTGCCCCACCCCCACACTTTCTGATTTAGTAAGTCTTGGATGAGGCTCAAGAATCAGCATTTTTAATAGGTTCCCAATCTGCTGTTCATGTGGGAAACACACTTTGAGACCATTGTTCTAAGAAAACTCCAGGGAAATAGACACACTGATTTATGTATTTAAGTGCTTCTTCAAAATTCATTTGAGTAGTTGAAGTTTTGGGTAACTTACCACCAAGTCTGTCTTTTTTCTTCATCCTCCTCGTTCTTGTTCTTTCTCAAAGAGATTTAACTTCTGTACCTTGTAACTCAGCTTTAGACATCTCAAAATACACTACTCCTTCCATATGCTTTAGTCAGTGGTTCTCAACTAGGGCAATTTTGTCTCTTTTCACTTAAGGGTGTTTCAAAATGTCCAGAAACATTTTTGGTTGTCAGAACTATGGGAGGGGGTTGATATACGGCCATTCAGTGGGTAGAGGCTGGACATGTTTCTAAACACCTTGCATGCACAAGACCTTCCCCCCACAACAAAGAATTTTCCAGCCCCAAAGGTCAATAGTACCACTGTTGGGAAACCTTGGGTTTTGTAAGGGACTTACCTGAATTCAGTGTAAATACTCTCTTTTATTATGCATAGCTTTATAAAGTTTCTAGGTTCACTGTACTCAAAATCTCAGATCCATTCCTATGTCTGGCAAATTCTGGACAGCTCCCTGGCTTCCAAAGGTCATGAATAGGTTGGGATTTGCTCCACCTAGAGGAAGTGGGGTGTTTTGGCCTGAAGTAGCCAGTGTTCCCACGGTACAGACAGCAATGTGTTCAATGGACAGAGAAGGAAAATTTCCTCCAGTGGGTTGTATTCTCTACTGAACGGCAGACCTTCAGTTTGTCTGATTCTTTCACTTGCCAGTAAAAATTAACTGTCCTCATAACTAAGTCAGTTTTCACTAAGGTTTGGTGACTTTCTGCTTGTTATTCCAGTACTAAATTCCTCTCCACCAAAAATATGAAATTAATGCTTCTTTTTTAACTTCCAAGAAAACTAACTGTTGGCTATCTTAAGGCTACTAAGTGACAATGATAAAAATTTCCAAAGCCTAAAGAAACAGTTCTGAAGGGCCTTCTTACATGTTGTCTTAGTCTGTCAAGCTAACTTGATACCCTTGCTCAACGCCAGCTTTATCCCTAATATCCCTTATCCCATTTCCCTGTGTGCACTGGGGCCATGTGACCTGTGTCCTTTCAACAAGTAGAGTCATCATGATCAGCATGTGAGTAGCTCCTAAGAGTCCTGATGGGCAAGCCTAAAGTGGGTATTTGAGCTGTCGGAGGTCTGTATTGGTAGGGGTATACAGAGGCTATGGACTCATTCAAACTTAGATTTACAACCAGATCTGCCATTGTAGGCAGATACATAGAAAAACTCAAATGTGCATGTGTTTTTCTCTTTTTTAAATTTTTCAATTACAGTTGACATTCAATATTATATTAGTTTCAGGTGTAGTGCATAGTGGTTAGACATTTATATAGCTTATAAAATGATCACCCCAATAAGTCTAGTACCCATGTGACATCATACATGATTGTTACAATATTAATAGTTCCCTATACTGTACTTTACATCCCCATGTAAAGTTACTACCAATTTATACTTCTTAACCCCTACCCCCTTTTTACCCAGTATCCTAACCCCCCTCTCCCTTGTGGCAACCATCAATTTGTTCTCTGTATCTATGAGTTGGCTTCTGTTTTGTTTGTTTATTTTGTGTTTAGGTTCCAGATATTAGTGAAATCACATGGTTTTTGTCTTTCTCTGTCTGACTTAGCATAATACCATTTAGGTGCAACCATATATTTAATAGCACTTTCTGGAAGGAAAAATTGGAGAGTTCACCCTTAATGACACATTAACATTTTAAATTATAGAACTTAATATGTGCTTGTGAGAGAACTGCTTGATTATGGATCCAAATTCTTAATTTGAAAACTTAAAAAAAAATAAGAGAAACACACAGAAACTTTCAGAGCTGATAATATGTTTGTTACCTTGATCTGGTGATAGTAACATGAGTGCATGCATATGTCCAAACTCACCACATTGTGTATGTTAATTATATGCAAAGTTTTCATAGACTAATTATATCTCAATAATTCTGGAATAAATCTTATTAGTTTATTAAGAGCAGAGTCTATGGTTATTTTGAACACTAAATAAATGTAGTATGTGTAAATAGATGTCACTTTTATTTCTGAATTTGTGAACCTTGGCAGTTCACATAACCCCAAAGCAAGAGCTGGTTTTTCCACAGTGCTGTTGAGTGGTCTACATGCTCATCCATGTAGAGGTTTTAAGGCAAATACAGAACAAGGTCAAATGCCAGCTCACACTGAACTCTTGTCAGTACCACCTTGACTGACTGAGGAGGTCCAAATCAGCTGTTAGAACATCTAGGCTTTAGGAGGCTGAGTGACTGTGGTAGGATGCGAGAGCTGCTTGTGGGAATGTTCTGCAAACAGCCATGATGTACAGAGGTTCTCTCACAGAGTCCTTGTGGGTGGAGTCATGGAACTAGGCATGGTATTTTACAGCTGCGCACTGCATCTTGTGGAACCTGCAGTACAGTGCATCTGCTTGTCCCTTCTGATTTTACATTTTGGCACCTAATCTCACTGACATTATTGGCTACTTTAGCTTCTATATCCAGGACTTTTCTAGATCTTAGAATTAAAAGGCATATGTTAAGGAATGGGAGACTTTTTAGTTTGAAGAATGTGTGTGTGTTTTTCTTTTTTTTAGAGAATTCTATGATTTTATATGTCATACACAAGTAGGCAGACACAGGAAGAAATTAAAATTCAAAAACATTTCTAACATTTTAAAAAAGTATCCTCTTAGGTAGATTTGATATATAAACTGACAATATATTTGATTATTTTAACATTACAGTTTCTTATATCTAGTATTTCTGTGATTCTTACACATGTTCATTCCTTTCCAGACAAGATCTGTGATCAAATCAGTGATGCAGTGCTAGATGCCCACCTCAAGCAGGACCCCAATGCCAAGGTGGCCTGTGGTAAGAAACGCCTGAGCCCCTCCTACAGGAGACATAAGTTGCTGAGCTGGAACTTTTGCCTGTGTTGAAGCTCCCATCTCAGTAGAGAGTTGGAAGGGTCACGGGGGTGATTAAGTCTAGTCCTCTCACTTTACTAAGTAGGTAGTGGATATAGCTTAATCGAATCTTGGCCAAGGTAGTCATGCCTACCATGGAGACCATAGACAACCTCGCTCTTTCCTTCTCCAATGCCTCCCTAGCCCCTGTATAAGTACTAGGGCCCTGTGCCTCTCTGAGGTCAGACTTCACCCTAGCATCTCCATAAACAGCTGGAGAGAAGGCTGGTCTGCCTTTATTTCTTGCTCAGGATCTCACTCCCTAAATCCTGCAGTGGAGATTTAGCAGTAAGGGAGTAGAAGAGCTCCACATATGTTGACTTCATTCTTTTTTTTAAAGTATATTTTATTGATTGTGCTATTATAGTTGTCCCATTTTTTCTCTCCTTTATCCCCTCTGCCTCCAGCATCCTCCCCACCTAGTTCATGTCTATGGGTCATACATATAAGTTCTTCGGCTTCTCCATTTCCCATACTACTCTTAACCTCCTCCTGCCTATTTTGTACCTACTAATTATGCTTCTTGTACCCTGCACCTTATCCCCCATTTCCCCCTCTCCCTCCCCAATGATAACCCTCCATGTAATCTCCATTTCTGTAATTAACTTCCTGTTCTATTGTTTGCTTAGTTTGTTTTTGTTTTACAATCAGTTATTGATAGTTGTGAGTTTGTTGTCATTTTACAATTCATAGTTTTCATCTTCTTTTTCTTAAATAAATCCCTTTAACATTTCATACAATAAGGGCTTGGTGATGATGAACTCCTTTAACTTGACCTTACCTGGGAAGCACTTTATCTGCCTTTCCATTTTAAATGAATGCTTTGCTGGATAGACTAATCTTGGATGCAGGTTCTTGCCTTTCATGACTTGGAATACTTCTTTCCTGCCCCTTCTTGCCTGTAAGATCTCTTTTGAGAAGTCAGCTGACAGTCTGGTAGGAACTCCTTTGTAGGTAACGGTCTCCTTTTCTCTTTTTGCTTCTAGGATTTTCTCCATTTTAATCTTGGGTAATGTAATTATGATGTGCCTTGGCATGTTCCTCCTTGGGCCCAACTTCTTTGGGACTCTCTGAGCCTCCTGGAAGTCTATTTCCTTTGCCAGATTGGGGAAGTTCTCCTTTATTATTTGTTCAAATAAGTTTTCCACTTGTTGCTCTTTCTCTTCTCCTTCTGGTACCCCTATAATTTGGATGTTGGAATGTTGAAAGATGTCCTAGAGGTTCCTAAGCCTCTCCTCATTTTATTTTTTTTTTAAATTCTTGTTTCTTCATTCTTTTCTGGTTGGATGTTTCTTTCTTCCTTCTGGCCCACACCATTGATTTCAGTCCTAGTTTCCTTCCCATCACTATTGGTTCCCTGTACATTTTCCTTTATTTCACTTAGCATAGCCTTCATCTTTTTTTCATCTAATTTGCAACCAAATTCAGCCAATCCTATGAGCATCCTGATTACCAGTGTTTTGAACTGTGCATCTGATAGGTTGGCTATCTCTTCGTGGCTTAGTTGTATTTTTTCTGGTGCTTTGATCTGTTCTTTCATTTGAGCCATTTTTTTTTTCTTGCTGAGCCTGTTGCATAGTGAGGGTGGAGCCTTAGGTGTCCACCAGGGCAGGGCAACCCATGTTGCTGCATTGTGATGCTGTATGTGGGGAAGGATTCTGAGAAGAAACAATGGCGTTTGCTCTACTCTCTGCCAGATTTCAGTCACCTCCCCTGCTTCCCACAATCAAATTGGGCCCTTCTGGTGCTGATTTCTGTGTGGGTGGGCTTGTGTACATTCTAGGGCCCTGTGGGTCTCTCCAACAAACTCTCCTGTGAAGCTGGGAGTTTCTCCCACTGCCACCTCAACCCCCACAGGTGTTTTCAATCAGGGGATTGAGGCTTTATTTCCCTGCACTGGAACCCTGGGATGTGTGGCCTGTCTCACTCCCCAGTTGTTCCTCCCAGTTTGTCTGCATGTGAATGTGGGACCATCTGCTTCGCCAGCCGCTGCCTTGCCTGCCTGGTCCTACAGCCCCTGCCTTGCCTCAGTCCTCCTGGCATGCCCATCTCCGCCCCTCCTATGGGTCTGAATGAGTGTGTCTTCTTTAACTCATTGTTTGTCGGACTTCCATACAGTTTGATTTTTCTGTCGATTTTGGTTGTTTTTTGTTTTTAAATTGTTGATGTCCTTCTTTTGGTTGTGTAAGGAGACACAGTATGTCTACCTACGCCTCTATCTTGGCCAGAAGACTTGACCTCATTCTTTATGATAACTATATACAATCATTGTCTCATTTTAATCTGTAATGCAGTCTTATTATTTTCATCTAACAGTTGAGGGAAAAGACAGAGAGAAGCTAAGTTGTTCAAGATCACATAAGTAGTAAGTACTTGGTTATGAAAATTCAGGTGTAACCAATTCTTTCCAAAATGTAGTTCTCCAGGCATTTGAAGATGGTCACCAACTGTGCTGGAATTCACTCTTTTTATTAGCATTATTTTCTGTCTAGAATCCATTCCTGGTAAGGTTCCCTGTGAGTTTCTTTATCAACACTGCTGGCATGTGGCCACTACCTCTCCTCCTTCCCTTCCAGAGACAGTGTGTAAGACAGGCATGGTGCTGCTGTGCGGGGAGATCACCTCCATGGCCACGGTGGACTACCAGCGAGTGGTGAGAGACACCATCAAACACATTGGCTACGATGACTCTGCCAAGGGTAAGAGCAGGGCTCCTGGTCTGAATTCATGTTGGTCCCTGCTGAGAGAGCCCCTGATGCTGAGTCCCACTGGAGGCTCTGAGTCTTCTGAAAGTGCATGTGTCACCAGGGTGAAAACATTTCTAGGTCTGCCTATCAGGGACCAGCAGTCGAAGTCTCGTACAACAGATTGGCAGACCGGGTGATGATGCCCCATTGAGGAGTCTGTGTCTATCCATGGTTAACTCTGGTCTTATTTAATGTCCTGCCTTCTTGGAGCTTTGGAAAGAAAGAAGCTGTGAGGAAAAGAAGGTGCCCTCTTTTGGGGTCCTCTCCTCTGCTGGGCACTGTGATGGTCTCTTTGTACATGTTGTTGAACTTAACTGTTTGAGAGACTGCTGTACTTCTTATGCAGATAAGGAAATTGAGGCTTAAAGATGTAAATAACTTACTTAAGGGGACATGATCAGTACAGTACGTGGCTGCCCCATTTGGGACTCCTGTGCTTTCTGCTAAACTGTGCCGCTTCGCATTATAAACAAGAAGATGACAATACAGAACTGGTACTGATAGCAGGCAAAGGAAGCAGGCTGGCCCAGGTTGGCACTGGTGGCAGGCAGTGAGGGAGTCTACAACCCAGAGAAGGGGCACAGGCCCTGGCAGGAATGCAGGAGGAGCACTGTGGTCAGCCATGGATGAGAGGTGGAAGGAACTGAGAGCCCTGAGAGAGGGCAGGCCAGTGAGGTGCCCCATGTGGAGGTGCATCAAAGGACAGGCATGAGGGCTAGCTGCTGGGAGCCAGTGCCTACTGACATCCCACTTACTTCTGGTTTAGGGTGATGTGTGGCATCTTTTGGGGTCAGGGCAGGCTGGGATGACATGCCACACATTTATAAGTCAGAGAGCTGCTCACCGTTTGAGGCACAGACACATGCTTGGTGGTGCCACCTTCTGACTCACCTGAACATGTGAAAGTGTTGGATGTTACACAAGAATCACTGGGAAGAAAACCAGTGAGTGCAGGTCAGTTCTCCTAGCAAGGACATGGGGCATTCATATAGGCAACACACTGTCCCAGGGCAGCAGCTTCCTGACGTGTGGCCATGCCGAGCCTCCACCCTGTTCTACCATACATTTAAACCTTATTCAAGAGCACACTTTGTTCTGTTAGGGATCAGGCAAATTCCTCAGGAGATAATATCCCCAGGCCTAGAAAGGACAAAGCTCTGTTGTTGGCTAACGTTTCCGTGTGCTGAGCTGGTCCATGTGCCTGCACCAAAAAGGCCCCATGCACGGCCATGGCCACTATAGCGAGGACACAGGCTCGCTGCTCCTCATGGTGGTTTGCTGCTGAGCCCCTGGGTTCACTGCCCTTTCCAAGCCCTGCTTCTCCCTTTAGTTCCCTAAACTACATTTTTCCAGATCACTTGAAGCCCTTGATTGATTTTTTTGCATTAAGAAGATTCATTATTTAGACATAGTGATTGGACAAAATGCAAAATATTTAATAAAAATTGTTGAGTCTTTGGCAGCTCTCTCAAGGTTGTTCATTAGTTTGTGCCTTCAAAAACATTCACTGGGAGCAGCAGGCAGCCCAGGACAGAGGTAACCTGAATTCCTAGGGCAGGAGCACTGCCTGGCATCAGATGACACAGCACAAGGTGCCCAGTAGGAAGTTGGTGGCATAGTGAGCAAGGAAGCGCTGTAGGACGATAGATATTGACCAGAGATATTGACTGAGAGCTATCTGTTTGGGGTTTGTGGGAATGGGGAGTCGGAGCAGGAACATTCTAGGCAGAGAGACATGGGGGAGGTAGAAGAATATGTTGTCTTTAAGGCTACACCCAAGTTCATGCTGGCTGACAGAGTCCATCTGGCAGGGGCAGGGCGGAACTGAGGAGGTCAGGTTTATTTCATTGGGCAGTGGGTCCTCACTTGAAGCATGTACATAGGTTGGATCTGAGTTTGTTAGTTTTTTTTTGCTTGCTTTAGTTAGCCCACTAGCACCATAGATAGGAGAATAGACTGGAAAGGAGGTACCATTTAGTCAGCTTGTCACTAACACTAGACCCTGTGGTGGGGCCCCTGTTTGCTTTAGCTCCTTATTCACATAGTACCTAAGCTGAGGCCTGCACAGTTGGAGGACTAACAGGAAGAAGAAAGCACTGTCTGTGCACAGTACTCCCTCCTGGGGTGCCTTGGGCTGGGCTGCTGCGAGCCCAGACTTCCCTGACCCAGTCCCCAGCCTGCTGCACTTGGTCTGGGCAGGACCAGCTTCCATCCCTGTGCCTGAGCTGTGGGGATGGGCAGACAGGGCCTCAGCCTCAAGATATGCGCTTCTTCCCTTTGGCTCAGAATCTCAGGATCAGAGGACTCTAACTCTGGGAGCCTCTCTGAGTAGTTCATGCACACTTTATCTGTTCAGTATGTTTAATACACATGCTCCTTGAATTATGATGGGGTAACATCCTGATAAACCCTTCATAAGTTGAAAATATCGTAAGTTAAAAATGTACTTAATATACCTAAACTATTAACATCACAGTTTAGCCCAGCCTGCCTTGAATGCTTACATTAGCCTACAGTTGGGCAAAAAATCATCTAATGCAATGACTGTGCTGTCGAGTGTGGGTTGTTTACCCTGGTGAGCATGTGGCTGATTGAGACTGAGCCTTGCTGC
The DNA here is from genome assembly GCA_004027475.1 of Anoura caudifer. Lineage (NCBI taxonomy): Eukaryota > Metazoa > Chordata > Mammalia > Chiroptera > Phyllostomidae > Anoura > Anoura caudifer. The sequence goes on along the minus strand of PVKU01011143.1, from coordinate 19,262 downwards.
TCCTGTCCAGCTTTGTGAAAGTGTATCATATTGAATAGTGATAACCCAGGAAAAGATCAAACTTCAAAATTTGAAGTATGGTTTCTATTAAATGTGTACCACTTCGGCAACATTGTCAAGTTGGAAAATCCTAAATTGAAGCGTTATAAGTCAGGGACTATCTGTACTTGGATTCGGCTCATATCTGGGCTTCTGAATGGCAGTGTTAGAAGGGCCCTGGGTTTTCACTCAGTTTAGTAATTTTCAACCTGGGTCCTGGGAGGTGCCTGCGGGAGAGCCCAAGGGGGCAGGGCCATGAGTCACCCACCTTCTCATCAGCCAAAGCAGCTGTATCTATTATCTGGTTTGTATGTATATAGCAGTTCTATGGAGGACATGATTTTTAATCAAGGTGTAATTTAATACAGTAAAATGCACAGTGCAGAATTTTCTCTAACTAAAGAATTTTACCTCATGGTAAGCATATGTGGCCTTCCCCATTCTGGGAATCGGCCCTGGGCTCCCGACAGACCCCAGCTAGTTAGAGACCACCTCTGCAGCGCTAAATGCCATGTCAGCAATGGAGCGGTCCACGGAGAGGTGGGGGGGCGCTCACAGCCACCCTGTGTCTGACACGTGCTCCCACTCAGGCCTGTTTTCTCTTCTGCCTAGGCTTTGACTTCAAGACCTGCAATGTGCTGGTGGCTTTGGAGCAGCAGTCCCCAGATATTGCCCAGTGTGTTCATCTAGATAGAAACGAAGAGGATGTCGGGGCCGGAGATCAGGTAACCAAACACTGAGCATGGGTGCTTGGTCAGGATGTCCATGCAGTGCAGCCTCTCTCAGCCCTGGCCCCAACATGTGCTAGGGAAGTTCCTGAACAATGGGTTAATCGCACTGTGGGGTGACCCCTTATCCTAGAGGATCGTAGGGAGGCACATGCCTGAGTGAGCTGCATACCCCTACATCAGGGCAGCAACAGGAGGACCCAACTGGCTGTGGAAGGCTGTGGTTGCTGGTGTGGATTTGAGCTTGTCTCCCACTTATAGAGGATTTTGGGCATCAGGGACCATGCCTTCCCCCCCACACAAGTGCCCAGTGCAAATGTGCCAGTACAAGGTGCCCAATATAGGTCAGAGTGCAGCAAAGCTTTGGATTTGAAGGAAGTTGTCCTGTGTCTAAAGTGGGTGGTGCTCAGTTGGCTCTCTCCCTTGCTGCAGGGTTTGATGTTCGGCTATGCCACCGATGAGACAGAAGAGTGCATGCCTCTCACCATCATCCTTGCTCACAAACTCAATTCCCGGATGGCAAACCTGCGGCGCTCTGGGGTACTGCCCTGGCTGAGGCCTGACTCAAAGACTCAGGTGAGTCTTTTCTTGCCTCCTTGGGAGCTACTGACACACATTTTAAGCACCCCCAAACACTCCTGATTCTTGTTCTTATTAAGATCAAAGTATTCAGTCTGGATACACAAAGAATTATTGATTTTGAAAATAACTGTTTATTTGAAAACTCTTTAGCTCTAGATGTTTCCTCTCCTCATCTTAGTATAAAAAATTTCAAAAGAACCAAAAAAATGAATAGAATTTTTTAAGATTTTTTCTTTTTTTTTTTTTTGCCTTCTTAGCCTGTGTTGCCTCTGGTTTTATGATTTCCCCAGTTCCTGTCACACACTTCTCAACTGGTTTCAAACTTTTGGTCCCTGCCTTGCCACAAAGACAGGCCTCCACATCCTAAAAAAGACCCAAATGCCATCTGAACAAGGATCTTCTGCCTCTATCTGGAGATCTTTTTCTTGGTTTCTCATAAAAAAAAAAAAACACTTTATCTTTGCTGTTTCTGACTCTGGCCCCTTCAGCTCTTTACCACCTTGCTCCCTGGAGGGTTGAAAACCCCTCTGAAGTCTCTATTTGAAGGCCCACGGAAATGCAAGTGTTAGAACACCTGGAGGCCACCTGTCCACCTTCCCTGTCCATAGCGTTCCCTGTTTAACCCTGCCACTCTGGGTGGCCCTTTTCCTTGGGGTTCCTCTTCCACAGCTTCTTGGTGCTTCTTCCACACGCTCTCCCATTACTCTATCTGTGCTAGTGGATCCAATTTTCACCTCAGCTCTCTCAACGCCCAAATCTTCCAGCTGCAGTTCTCTCTGAATCGCCAGCCACATTTTTCATTCACTCTGCAAACAAATGTGCCCAAGAGCCCACTGTGTGCTGCTGCACAGTCACCTCAGCTGAGGGGAGTTCCATGGAGGGCCACCTCTCCCCCAGGGCTGCTAGGCACCCTGTCTCCCCTCCCCTGTTCCCCACACAGCACCCCTCTGCTCCAGCCCATTTCCCAGGCCAGGGCCAGGAGCAGTGCTTGGCCTGCCCAGCCCTCCCAAGGGTTTTTCCTGCCAGGAAACTCCGGTTAATTTCCTTTAGGCTTCACTTAGAATTTCCTAATATCTGCTGAGATTATTCTATAACTTTCTGCTTTCTACAGGGGAAAGGGAAACCCCACTTGTTATTCTGACCTTGAGAGCCTTTTATAGTCTTTCAGCATTGCCTTCCTCTGCCTCCCCTCCTTCAATCTTTGCTTAATCTATATTATTTTACTCATGCCCCCCTTGTTTCTTAGTGCTTTGCCCCTGTGCTTTCACCTTGAACATTACTTGGGCTTGTTCTCTGGTTCCACCTGTCTGTCAATTGTCAGCCAAGTCTCTACCTCCTCATCATGGTTGCCTTGGGCACCACCAGATGGGCCTTCTTTTGCCCCTGCACTTGGAATTTAGCTCATGTGACTTTACAGCTCAGCATGGTGCGTGTGACTCATCCATTGCTCTGGCTGCACAGACTAGGGTCCTCTTCGCCCTGCATGTAAGACCACGAAGGGTGAAAGGGGCATGTTGGCTGTACCTGGGGCAAGGGAGCGCATTTGTGGCCTAGAGGAAACCCTTCCTTGGGACTTCTACTGTGATTTCTATGCCCCAACAGTAGGTGGGGTGGAATCAGCAGCATTCCTCAGCTGTTGTTTGAGGTCATGGGGCAAGAGAGCTCAAATGTGAGATCATGATGGTGCCAGAAGGAAGGGGTATGTAGATGTCGGCATGCCCTGCTCTTCCTGTACTTGGGCTGTTGTGGGGCTGTGTTCACAGAAAAGGCAATCCCAGAACAGGGATGGGAGGAAGTGGAGGAGCAGCTGAGCTTTCCTTTTCCCTCTGTGAGATGAGGGCTGGAGCTCCACCTGTAGGTCCAGCTGAAGTATAAAGGCTTTCTTTTTGCTGACTAATAGGTTTCCTAGCTGAGAAGGCAGCCAGGGAGGACAAGGGTAGGGGTGGACTTGTTCAGGGTTTCCCTTCCTGCAAGGATATGCTGAATTCTCTTAAAAATGCTACTTTGGCTACCAGAGTGGGCCTGGCTCCCCTGGCCTGGGTGGTCCCAAGCCAGCTGGTGGCAAGAGAGTGCCAGTGTGGTTCTGCTGACAGCTCCTGGACCCACAGGCTACTGCCCTGTGGTAGACACTGTGCCAGGGCCCACTGCTAGGCTGTCTTCTCTCTACCATATCAGTAAGGGATTTTCATCATCTACCCAGTGTTGGCTGTGAACAGGGCAAATCTTTCCACCTGAACAAATTCCTTCTGCTGATATGGAGAATTGAGTGGCAGCCTGAGAGCTATTTTTGTACCTGTTCCCAGTTGTGATTTCCGTGCTGTGTTTTCCCCCTGACACGATGAGATAAGAGCCATCATGCAGCCCTTTGCTTTGCCACAGTTCTGTGGTCCTGCAAGGATGCTGCTTAGGACTTGCAGCAAAGTGGGAGGTCGGGAAGCAGCAGCTCCTCAGGATGTGAGCCTTTTCCTGAGGCCACCCAAGGTGCAGATCTAGTCCTAGAGCCAGCCACAGGCCCTCCCCTTCTGGGAGCCCCCCAGCTCTTGTTCCCTCTCACAGGGCCCTGAGTGTGCACAGCCAAACAGTTAAGGGTTGCTCCAAGTCCACAGATGTTTGTGTGCATCCGCCCTTCTCACAAGGGTCAGGCTTCATGTGGGAAGGTTCTTTCTCTTCTTTTTTCTGGACCCCACCCTGTTGCTCTATGGGCCAGGCAGGACACAGAGTAAGAGCCTGACACAAGTCCAGTGTTCAACGGGTATCTGAGTGCCTTCGATTTGCAGAGACCTTGCTGTAGGCCCAGGCCCAGGAAGGAAGGCACTGCTTGCAGCCCCATGGTCCTGTCAAGGCCCTTGGGTGGGAAGAAGTGCTGTGACTACCAGCCAGTGTCTCTACCAGGGCTGTCTGGCATAGCTGTACTCCTGCAGGCCCCATAAACTCCACAGTCCCTCTAGGCACTGCTCTTGTGGGTTCATACTGATTGGGTAGCAATGGGGCCTGTGGATCCAGCATAGACCAAGAGGGTCTTGAGTGACAGCCTCCAGTTCCTCAGAGCCCCAGCTACCAAGCCACACAGCTCCAGGTCAGAGCCTGCTTTGCTGGCTGTGTTACTTTGACCAAGGCATTTATGTTCTGAAACCTCAGCTTTCTTATCTTTAAAATGGGGCTAGTTACAGGTTCTCATAGCTTTTGGCATGATTTCTAGCATACAGTGCACACTCAATCAATGCTAGTTTCTTTTCCCAGCCTCATCTGCCATCTCCTTCCCTCTCACTCTGCAAGCCCAGAGTGCTCAGGCTGCTCTCCTTTGTCACAGTCAGACCAGGCTGTGACATCAGGCTCTTATGCTCACTGAGGTGTCAGTAAAGGATGGGGGAGGGGTACTGGGGAGAAACATTTTTTCTGTGCTGCTGTGGGAATGACACAAGCTTTTGGATCAGGCAGTGCAGGGTTTGGCTCTTGGGCTTTTCACAGACTGGCATGTGACTTAGACAAGTTGTTTCACTTCTCTTAGGCTTGTTTTTCCCATTTGCAAAGTGGACATAATGGATAATGCCTGTCTTGCCAGAATGGCTTAAATATTAATTGATAATGCATAGAATGGGCATGAACTGGCCCAGGCTGGTGGAAGTTATATTAAATCTGAGCCTGTGGCCTGATCTGCAAGGGTCCTGTGGGCAGGTTCCATCCCTCAAGGTGCTCTCTGCTTCTCTTTCATTTACCAAAACACCCACAGCTGGCAGTCACAACTGGCAACTCCCTCTGTCTCAGCCCCCCTGATCTGAGTCTCTCTCACTTTGTCCCCATAGCCAGGAAGTCTGCTAGCTCTATATGCTTCCAGAGCTCCTCCACTGAGAGGTTGGGACAGCAGGCATGTGTCCCATAGACTCCTGTGTCCTTGGAAGGAGCCAGGATAGCTTAACCCTGGGCCATAGAGGGTCAAGAGAGGGCTTTGGCCAGGGGACACTTGTTCGTACCCAGAACCCTTTGAAATTGCAGTAGAGGAGGCCCATGGGTCATAAAGAGGAAACTATAAATGCCAAAGTCTCCAAGTGGCAATAATTGTGGTCACAGGTGGGAATAGTTATGCCTCATGTCCAGTCATCCCAGAGCCCTGAGCAACTATTCAAACACCACCACGTGCCTGATTAACTTTCTTGAAGACTCTTTGAAGACAAAAGGGCCCCTTGGTTCCTGGGAGCTCTTGCTGCCTCTGTGCCTAGCACCGATGTATCCTCAACTAAGGGCACAGACTCATGATGTCTCCTCTTGTCCTTATGACCAACAGGTGACAGTTCAGTACATGCAGGACAATGGTGCAGTCATCCCTGTGCGCATCCACACCATTGTCATCTCTGTACAGCACAATGAAGACATAACGCTGGAGGATATGCGCAAGGCCCTGAAGGAGCAAGTGATAAGGGCCGTGGTGCCGGCCAAGTACCTGGATGAAGACACCATTTACCACCTGCAGCCCAGCGGGCGGTTTGTCATTGGCGGTCCCCAGGTGTGCCCTGGTCTCTGAATGAGGCCCTGATTTGTCTGTCACCTCCCCAAGCACAGAGATTGTAGGAGGAGGCTTTGTGTTACTCGGCCCGGTCTGGCCTTGGACAAAATGTGAAGTCAGCTCACTCTCTGTGAGGCTTGCTGTGTACTGGGGACATGGCCTCAGGATTCTTCCACTAGTGCTGTCCCCCCTACTCCAGTCATCCCACATTTGATGTCATACTTGCCCAAGCAGCTGCTGCCTTACCTGTTAACGTGCTAACTTACCATCGCGAATGACTGACTTTTACCAGGTGGCGCTTACCAGGTCTTTGCGACAGGTTACCTTCAACTCCTGTGGGCAGCAAGATGGGGAAGTTTATTACATGTGGACATCTGCTGCCCCCTTCCTCCTGTCCTGCAGGAGGAAGTGGAGATTAGCATAGCACTTCTGTGAGGCTACTGACCTCTGCCAGGGACCTCAGTGGTGAATGTGTTGCCACAGAGCAGAATAACCATGACAGGTCCTATGACCAAATGTTGTGCAGACACACATGTTGAAAGAAAGGTCAAGTTCATTATATTTGCTGCAGGACCCTCAAAGGCTAGAAATATGAGTGAACAATAGATCTCTAAGCAGGGGTGAATAGTATGCACTTTTCTTGAATCATTTAGCATAGAGCCCCTGCCGCCTTTTAAAACATCTTTACTGACTGATGCTGCACAGAGCAGACACATGAGGAAGCGAGCCACATGCCATTTACTAGGTGGCACCAGCGAGGGCCACAGTTGAGGGTGTGTTGATTACAACGCAGTTTCCTCCTGCAGTTGGATTTTTCCACTATGATTGACTCATAAAAACAAAGGTATTGGGAATGGGTGGTGACCCCAGCTGGCTCATCATTTGTACTCTTTGACGACACTCTGACAGCCTACCTGGCTTCTGTAGCTGGTCAGTGACTGATCTGGAATGAGAGCCAGGGTTTCTGGCTGAGTCCTAGCCAAGGAGTCTTAGAAACATGCCCCTAGGCAGCTGCAGAGTACTTTCCAAGTTGTAGTCCAGCAGCGTTCACAGTGCTCCAGCACCCCTCCTCCCAGTCCAACCATGTAGGGGCTCTGGTTCTCACCCCACCCCCCTCTGTTTCTTCCTTTCCCTCTGCAGGGGGATGCAGGCGTCACTGGCCGTAAGATTATCGTGGACACCTATGGTGGCTGGGGGGCACATGGTGGTGGGGCCTTCTCTGGGAAGGACTACACCAAGGTGGATCGCTCTGCGGCTTATGCTGCCCGCTGGGTGGCCAAGTCCCTGGTGAAAGCAGGGCTCTGCCGGAGAGTGCTTGTGCAGGTGGGTAAGACCCCACACTACTCTGACCCCACCAGCTCTGATGGGAGGGCCACATACTTTGCCAAAGGATATGACTCTGTGTGTGTCACATTGGGCAACATGGCCAATACCCTGAAAACATGGGACAAAGAATAAAATTCTTCAGGGAGAGGGCCATGCACAGAAACTGCCCACCATGAAGACAGCAGGGATTTCTAGGCAGACAGGTGAGGGGAACATGTTGGGCAAGAGGTGCCTGATACATGGTTCCAGCTGCCCTTCCTGAGGACAGGAAAGTTTCTGTGAAGGGCAGACCCTGTTCAGAGGCTTTGGGCCCTGACCCTGGTCTCTTCTGGAAGGTTTCCTATGCCATTGGGGTGGCCGCACCACTGTCCATTTCCATCTTCACCTATGGAACCTCTCAGAAGACGGAGAGAGAGCTGCTAGATGTAGTTAACAAGAACTTTGACCTTCGGCCTGGAGTCATTGTCAGGTAAATATGTCACCTCTCACTCATAGCAGGACACATTCAGCTCAGCTGAAAGGGAAAGAAGCAGGCAGGTCTTCGAGTTCTTGGCCCAGCACAATGCACAGCCCAAATGTAGTGTTCAAGCTGAGGGGGCTGTGTAAGATCCCTGCTGGCCCGGCAGATGCTGACTCCAGGTGGGAGGTCTTAGGAAAATAATTATAAAGCTAAATGGCTGAGAATTCAGTTGACAAGTCTAGTCCCATCTGTTCTCATTTCTAACACCATCCCTGTTTTCTGGAGCTTTCTGACTTGCTGTTGGTCTGGGTCAGGTTGGTGGGATGCAGAGGAAAAAGGCACTGTAAGTCTAGAGTGCAATTCTGGTTCCTGATCCGGCTGTCCCTGAACCTCTGAGCCTGCTTTTCAAGGGCCAGTGACAGCCACCCCGCAAGACATGATATAGTGTAGACAAGAAACTTACAGGAAATTGCACTGTGAGTGTGATAGGTTATTACTCCTGTGCCTGAAATTCAGAAAAGGAAACTCTGCTTCTTTTCCATTGAAAATGACCCTTTCTTCCACTGGACATGCAGGGATTTGGATTTGAAGAAGCCCATCTACCAGAAGACTGCATGCTACGGCCATTTTGGAAGAAGTGAATTCCCATGGGAGGTTCCCAAAAAGCTAGTGTTTTAGAGTGAGAAGCTGGACCTGGCCTTGCGCTGGGGGCATCTGGACAGCCACATTCCTCTGCGCCAGGATCCCATCGCTCAGCTCTCCTAGACCAAAGGCTGCTGACTGTGGTCAAGAGAGTACCCTCCCCACCACCCCTGCCCCACTGCTCCCTCCTGGGCAAGGCCTAGATCCTCTGATTTAGCCCTATCCTGTCATCATCATGAATGGCAGGAAGCAGGCAGCTTCCTGGTGCTGAGGGTCTGATCTCTTCGTGAGGACAGTCACGATGTTCCTCTACCTCTCCCTGAGATAAGATGATGTTAATTTAATAGAAAACCTACCAGGAATAAATTCCCTCTCCTCCCAACAGCCTGGACCCAGACCACATCCACCACCCACTGGCATATGCCAAGGTCAGTGAATCTCACAGATCTCTGCCAGAGCCTTGAGTCAAGGCTTTCACAAAGAGCCTCCCAGTCCAGGCTTCTGGTCAGCATAAGAACAGGGGCTGCCATGGCCTAAGTACCTACAATGAGCAAGGGTCAGAGCTAACCACTGATGCCATTTCTTCTTCACTGCAACATGATAAGGTGTCATCTTTTTATCCCTGTTTATAAATGGGGAAATGAAGAACAGACCATGTAGGTAACTTTCACAAGGGCCCACAGCCACATGTGTCAGGGCCTAGACATGAATCCAGGAGCTTTGACCCAGGAGTCTAAACCCCACTCGACCGCCCAGTCTTGTTCCAGAAACAGGACTGAGCAATGACAAATCAGATTGAAGTGAGGCTGTGGCCTCTGTCCTGAAGACCTGAGGTTGCTGGGAATTAGGGGATTGACTCACTGGCTCTTGGTGAGCCCTGAGCACTGATCTGAAAATCGAGGACAGAAACAAAGGACTGTTTATTTGCCTCATTTATATCAGAAGATAGTTCAGGGTACATAACCCCAGCCACAGACCACTTAGGCACATGAAGGGCAGGACCTCATGTGAGGGCTGGGGTCTGTGATTCAAGTCTAGTTCAGTCCCATCTGGGCTTCCTGGAGTAGGAGAAGCAGCTCATCCTAGCACAGGTGGCCAGCCCCTGAAACAAGGCTCTGGAACCCTGAGTCCTTCAAATCTTTCTCTCCCTCTGGCCCTTTCATAGCCTGCAATCTCAGTGCTGTTAGAGTAAGTGGGTGAGTTCCTCAGATCATCCTGCCAGAAAAGCCAGTCCCAAGACCAAGATATCTAATATTCAGTGGTGACCTGGGGGGCAGAACTTGAATCCTACTGGTGGACAAGTTGGCTGAGATGTCATGAGAGATTCTGCCTTTGCCAGGTGGCTTCTGGGTCTACTTCTGAGGGACTTGAAGTGTCCTCAGTGCAATATGGTCTTGGAACTGTATGTTCACCTACCTTTCCATCCATGGCCACCCACTCTACCTGTCCTCAGCCTGGGAAACATCTCTACCTTCTTCCCAGCTCCCCAGACCACAGGCTCAGGTAGGGGCCTCCATGGGCCCCAGGACAGCCCTGGGGACAGAGCTTCTTTCCAGGGCACATGGTGCTGGTTCTGGCTGTGACAGGCAGCCCTAGATACCTCACCTGGGAGCAGACCACCTGTTTCTGGGTTCTAGGCCTGAAACACAAAGACCCTTGGACATCTCTCTCCATCAGGAGAAAGGCAGCTCCAGAGAAGAAAAAGCCCAAATTACCATACAATTCCAGAGCTTGCATATGACGCAGGAAGCTCTGGTCTTTTCAGCTACCCAGAAAATCTCTGGTTCTTTTCAGGAGACAGAGGCACAGCTTTGAAGGTGGCTGAGCTCCTCTAACTCAGGTTATATTTGAAGCAAAAATCCTCACCCCTCTAGAGAAATAAGATTTTTTTCTGTCAACATTGTTTATATAGAGCCTTTATTGGTTCTTGCTGGGACTGTGAATAAAGACCCAAAGAGCAACTCTCTGAGCCTAATTGATTTTGTCTAGAAACCCTCTGAAACCTCCCCTTCAGGTGGCATTACCTGGTCTCCCATTCCTCAGCAAAGTGGGTATCCTCCCCCTGGCAGTGCCCCAAACAGGGGCTTTTGGCTCCTGGCCACATGGAGCTCACCCAGCATGGATTGAGTTTTCTTGTGCACCAGCTACTATGCTGTGACTGCATTACCATAGTCATACCGTACCACATGCCACTGATATAGTCCTAGGAAACCCACTAACATGTGGAGAACCTGAGGCCCAAAGAGGGTTTGGAATGTGACCAAGGACATCTGGCTGCCAGGTGGCTCCTTAGTCTTCAGAGTGCACTCTCTGATCACCATTTGTTGCTGCCCTTAGTCCTTGTATGGTTCATTATCCTGCCTTTTCCTGCATGTTATGCACAGCAAGGCTGGCAAGAGGTGGGTGCTCAGGCAATATTTGTCAAATGGTTGAATAAGTGGAGTGGATGAGGGGTTTGGTCTGCAGAGAGATGAGCCAAGCCTGTAAATGGGTGTTCATTTCCTTTTCACACATTCTCTGAGGAGAATTAACAGATGGTTATTTTTGCTAGAAATTGTCACTGCAGTAGCCTCTGGAGATGTGGTCCTGAGGGCCTGGACAGAACAGGTGGGGAGGTGGGACCTGCACTGTTTCTTACAAGCACACGGTGGGGAGAGGAGTCACCTCTGGAGAATCACCACAGTCCAGCTGAGGGCAAGGCCTGGGGAGGAGATCCTGATATGAGAGAGGCTGACCCTAGGTCAGCCTAGGGTGCCAGGAAGGGCAGATGTGCAGAAAAGACCTCAAGTGTGGCAGAGAGGAGGAGAAAGCCAAAGGCAGGAGGGCTCCTCAGTCTTGTTTGAGACAGAATCTGTGCCATGAGAAGCCATACATGGGTTATGCAGTGAAATCTTTTTCCTAGGAAATAATACATGTTTTTCAAACACCCATACAAACAAAAAACCTCACATAAAACACATTGGAATGCTTGCCTGTGGGGGAACATGGTAAATAAATGGTCCCATGGGGATAAAGGCCAAACAACTAGTGAAAGCAAGTTTTGAGCCACGAAACCCCAAGTGTTAAGATGGAGAGGGAGCATCCAGAGGGGTGGGAGGAAAGCCAGGAGAGTGGGGGTGTCCTTGGAAGCCAGGTGAAGATACCATTTCTAGGATGAGGGAGAGGTCACCAGTGTGAAATGGTACTGATGAGTTAGATGTGTGAGGCCTCAGAATGTGCACTGACTTTCACCCCGTGGAGGTCATTGGTGACCTGGGAAAGGGCAACCTGGTTAAGAAAATGTAAATATGGCCATATTCTCCAGCCCATTTGGAATCTTTTGGTGTCTCTGATACATTCTGAATAAAGATCAAGAGACATGACTAAGCTGTGACAACCCCATGTTCTTGTCCATTGATCATCAGTTTACCCTTGTTCTGGGCTTCATTCCCCACCCCCAACCAGACTCCCTGTCTTCTTTGGCTTTCCCAAACAGGCCCAGCTATTCCTACTTAGGACCTTTGCATATGCCACTCACTCTGTGATGCTCTTCTCTCTTTGAATGAGTGCTCCAGCTCATCCTGTAGACTTCAGAAAAAATTCCTACATTTCTGAAAAACTCCTTCCCTGATAACCTCCCTTTTCTATTCCATTCCATTTTTAGATTCTTGTTCAGTGCTTAACAAAATGTATAAATATGTGTTTCCTTTTTTAACCTCCTTGGGGGCCATTGCTCTCATGACCTCTTCCACACCTACCCACCCTCCCTTCTCTTCACAGGGTATTCCTCTGAATCTTTTCAGTCTCACCTTGCAAGTCACTCTGCAGAAAGGCACTCTCAAACATCCTCCATAAATTATGCCCAACACCATCTTTATCTGGTACTGGGCTACTGAAGGCCGTAATTCTTTTTTTTTTTTTTAATCTAAATTTCATGGTTAGAAGCTCTCCCTTGGAGATCAGAAGTAATGTAAAAATCTCCTGTATTACTACATCTCTTCAACTATGCTGGAAATGCCATCCAGTACAAAAAGTCATGAAAAAATATACACAAATTGAATAGGGAAAAACAAAAAAACATTTAAAGATGACATGATTAGATATAAAAAAGCCTGAAGAATCCACTTACCTCATTATAATTAATAAATAACTTTAGCAAGCCTCTGGGATGTAAGGTAAATATTGAAAAATCAATTGTATGTTTATATATCTGTAATAAACAGCTAGAAATGAATAAAATATGTCATTTATCATGTCAAAGGCAGTGATTCTTGAGGGATACCAGTGCTTGCTTGTTTATGCCTATTGACCACAGGACTAGAAATTCCTGAGGTCTGGCCTTGTCTGCTTTATTTGCCATTTCATACCTGTCCTGGCACAGAATGGGTACTCTACGCAGCACCGATCACATCAGAGAATGATTTCTAGGTGTGTCTGTCTCTCCTTCCCCCTGTGCTTACATTGCAAAGAAGTTCTGCAAGAGATGAGGGTACTATTTGTCCTCTGAGACATTCTGTGCCAGGCTCAGGTGCCTAGAGATTATTCGACAGAGGATTTTTTTAAGCACCTTTTAAGACTTGTAGCACTGTGACAATTAAGGATTTATACATTTTCATGTTTCAACATGGCAAGTGAATGTGGGATGGAAATGAGATGACAAATCCCATTTCCTGCAGAGGTGCTGGAGGAAGATGACATCAGATAGGGAGGAGCTCACAAGGCATGTACCAGGGGTGGGGAGGCTGGAGCTTGATCTGAAATGTATTTTAGAGTTGGTGGTAGATGGAGCAATATGGGGATGAGTGGAGACTCTGGGAGAAAGAATTAGAGGCTCAGTAGTGGTTGGGTTGAAAGGCTTGGAATGGAAACTTTAGAAGAAATTTTGACCTGTGACAAATTCTATGGAGTGGCTATGACCCAGGCACAGTGTAGGAAGCAGCATAACACAATAGCCAAAGTATGAAAACAACTTATGTGTCCATCAGTGGCTGAATGGATAAAGCAGATGTGGAACTGGAATATTATTCAGCTGTGAGAAAGAAGGAAATCCTGCATTTGAAACAACTTGAATGAATTTAAGGACATTATGTAAGTGAAATAAGTCTGACAGAGAAAGACAAATAACTGTAACTCCACTTTTATGTGGACTCTACAAAAGCTGAACTCATAGAGACAGTTGAATGGTGGTTTCCAAGGGCTCAGGTTGGGGGAAATGGGATGTTGGTGTTGGGAAAATTTCCCAAGGTGTACTCAGACTGACCTCCAAAGGAGAGCAGGGCTGAGAGGCCAAAGAAAGAGACTGACAATTTCAGAATTAAACAGAGTTTAATACATTAAGGGAACTTATGGACATAATCAGGGTCTTGGGCAGTAGCAAGATGGGGGATCTCCACATCTGAAAAGAAACGGGCTTGAGACAGAGGCTCCAGGAGCGCAGGTGGCTTGTAGCCAAGTGTCATGTGCTTGTTAAGAGATGTATATTCCAAAACAGTAACCAACTTAAGGGGCCCACTCACCTATATAAGAACATTCCTTTCAGATGATATTGGCCCGCTTTCCACAGATGAGCTGATGGCCACTGAAAGCAACTTGCTTCTTAAGATAGTGACTGAAGGAAGATGGCAGCATGGTAGGAGGGAGCAGATTCCACTTCCCCCTACACACCGGAGAAAAATCTGGCCAATCTACAAAGGAACAGAGCAATCAACCAGCAGAAACACAGCATATTTGAAAATAGGAGATCGAAGGTTGTAGCAGACATTGAAAAACCAGATGGTAAGGAGAGTACTTCAGAACAATAAGAGCCCAGGGGTCAGCTCAGAGACCAGGGCGGCTGAGGTCCCAGGCCCGGCACTTGCCAGGCCTGCCACAAGGCTCTAGGAAGGAAGCTGGTCTGTGCACGACAGCAGACTGCTGCATGACCGAAGGTGCCTGTGAGCGAATGGAGACAACTGCATGACTGGAGACCCCCATAGCTCATGCCGGGAACCTGGGGAATGCAAGTGATCCATGGGAGAATCAGAACCCACGCATGTGAACCCAGGAAGTGAGCACGATCCATGGGAAACCCAGAGCTCACTCCCATAAAATTAGGGTGAATACATGGCGTAGGAAACCCGAGCTCGCACCCATAAACTCACGAAAGTGCGCACTCCCCAAGAGGCTGAGAACATATGCCTGAGGCCCTGTGCAGAGAGGTACTGGGCTAGCCCTGGGAAGAGTAGCCCAAAGATAACTGAGTGCTGAGCCGGGAGAAAAGCAATACCATCACCTCTCAACCTTAGCCAGCAAGACCATAACAGCTGGCTTGGCAAGTGTGAAAACGGCAGAGTTTTTTGTTTGTTTGTTTGTTTGTTTGTTTGTTTACTTGTTTTTAAATAATTTTTTATTATTTTTATTTTTTTACCCCTCAACTCCTTTTGCTTCTCTTCTTTCTTGTTTTATTCCTTTTCTTTCTTTCCAATTTTATCTCTTCTTCCTTCCTCTTTTCTTTCTTCTTTTTTCATTTTTTCTTCCTCTTTTCTCTTTTTAAATACCCATGAGTGAGATTAAAAAAAACAAAATAAAACAAAAACAAACAAACAAAAAAACCCCTGGAACTGTGAAAAAACCAGAGTTAGTCCCAAAGAGGGGGCATTCCAACTGCTGTGATAACCAGGATACCCAAAGGAGACTGCACCACTGAATCTCACGGGTATTCTAGCACAGAAGTTCACACCATAAACCCAAGGAGCCAGAACAGATGAATTTAAGAAGCTGAGGCTAACAAGAAGAGTCTCACAAACAATGGGAAGACAAAGAAACAATCCCCAAGTGAAAGGAAAGGAGGAAGCCCCAGAAAAATGCTAAATGAAATAGAGGGAACTCAACTATCAGATATTGAGTCCATGCAATGGTTGTCAGGAAGCTACATGAGCTCTCAATGAGCTACCAGAAACTACAAGGAAGCTACAATGAACTCACTGCAAACTATATCAACATGAAAAAGGAAATAGAAACTATCAACAAGGGCCAACAGGAAATGAAGAATACAATTTCTGAACTGAAGAACACAGTGGAAAGAATCAAAAGCAAAATCGATGAAGCAGAAGATCGGGTCAGTGAGCTGGAGGACAAAGTAGAAAAAAACACCCAGAAAGAGCAGGAAAAGGAAAAGAGGCTCAGAGAGTATGAAGAGGGATTAGGAGAAATGCAAGACAATATGAAACATAATAATATGCATACAATAGGGATACCAGAGGGAGAAGAAGAAGAGCAAGGGATAAGGAACCTATTTGAAAAAGTAATGATGGAAAACTTCCCTAATTTGATGAGGGAAAAAGTCACACAAATCCAAGAATCACAGAGAGTCCCAATCAAGAGGAACCCAAAGAGGCCCACTTCAAGACATATCATAATTAAAATGGCAAAATTCCAAGACAAAGAGAGAATCTTAAAGACAGAAAGGGAGAAACAGGAAGTAACATGCAAGGGAGCCCCAATAAGGTTAGCAGCTCACTTCTCAATGGAAATGCTCCAAGCCAAAAGAGAATGACAAGAAATATTCCAAGTAATGAGAACCAGAGTCCTGCAATCAAGACTACTTTACCCAGCAAGGCTTTCAATCAAGATAGTAAGCCAAATAAGGAGCTTCCCAGACAAAACAAGTCTAAAAGAATACACCTCTACCAAATCAGTTCTGCAAGAGATACTAATGGGACTGCTTTAAAGAAAGGAAGGAAAAGAGATCAAGAGGAACACAGACACAAAAATGGCAATGAATAAGTACCTGTCAATAATAACGTTAAACATAAATGAATTAAATGCTCCAGTCAAAAGGCATAGAATAGCTGAATGGATAAGAAAGCATGACCCACACATATGCTGCCTACAAGAGAACCACCTCAGGACAAAAGACCTACACAGACTCAAAGTGAGGGACTGGGAACAAATTTTCCAAGCAAATGGACAGAAATAAAAAGCCGGGGTAGCAATACTCATATCAGACAAAATAGACTTCAAAAAAGGGCCATAAAGAGAGACCCAGAAGGTCACTTCATAATACTCAAGGGAAGAATCCACCAAGAAGACATAAATATTGTAAATATATATGCACCCAACATAGGAGCACCTAAATGCATCAAGAAAATCTTAGAGGACTTCAAGAAAGATATTGACAGCAACGCAAGTATAGTAGGGGGTTTTAACACCCCACTGTCAAAAATGGACAGATCTTTCAAACAAAATATCAACAAAAATATTGTGGCATTGAACAACACTCTAGATGAAATGGACTTAACTGATATATATAGAGACCTTCATCCCAAAGAAGCTAAATACACATTCTTTTCAAATGGACATGGAACATTTTCAAAGATAGACCACATGATAGGACACAAAACAAGCCTCAAGAAATTCAAGAAAATTAAAATCATACCAAGCATTTTCTCCAACCACAAGGGACTGAAACTCAAAATCAACCCCAAGGAGAAAAACCCAAAACACTCAAAATCATGGAGATTGAATAGCATGCTATTAAACAATGAATGGGTTAAGAATGAAATTAGGGAAGAAATAAAAAAAGTTTATGGAAACAAACAAAAATGAACTCACAACAACCCAAAACTTATGGGACACTGCAAAGGCAGTCCTGAGAGGGACGTTCATAGTGATATAGGCCTACCTAAAAAAAGATAGAAACATTTCAAACAAACAACTTAATCCACGCCTACAAGAACTCAAGGAACAACAACAAAGACAGTCCAGAGCAACTAGAAAGAAGGAAATAACCAAGATCAGAGCAGAATTAAATGACATAGAGGCTAAAAGCACAATTCTAAGGATCAATGAATCCAGGAGCTGCTTCTTTGAAAAGATAAACAAAATCGACAAGCCTTTAAGCAGGCTCATCAAGAAAAAAAGAGAAAAGACCCAAATAAACACAATCAGAAATGAAAGAGGAGAGATTACAACTGACACCACAGAAATACTAAGGATTGTGAGAAATTACTATGAAGAACTGTCTGCCAGGAAATTTGAAAACCTAGATGAAATGGACAAATTTCTAGAAAAATATAATCTTCCAAAACTCAATGAATAAGAAGCAGAAAGCCTGAACAGACTAATAACAGCAGCAGTAATTGAAGCAGTAATCAAAGAACTCCTGACACACAAAAGCCCTGGACCAGATGGTTTCACAGGAGAATTTTCCAAAGCATTTAAGGAAGAGCTAACCCCTATCCTTCACAGACTATTCCAAAATATCCAAAATGATGGAAGACTCCCAAACTCTTTTTATGAAGCCAGCATCATCCTAATCCCAAAACCAGATAAAAACACAACAAAGAAAGGAAGCTTTAGGCCAGTATTGCTGATGAACATAGATGCTAAAATCCTCAACAAAATATTGGCAAACCGCATCCAACAATACATTAAAAAGATAATACACCATGACCAAGTGGGATTCATCCTAGGGATGCAAGGATGGTTCAACATTTGCAAATCAGTAAATGTAATACACCACATAAACAAAAGCAAAGACAAAAATCACATGATTATATTAATAGATGCAGAAAAAGCATTTGATAAGGCACAGCACCTATTTATAATGAAAACACTCAGCAAAGTGGGAATAGAGGAGCATTCCTCAACATAATCAAGGCCATATATGAGAGACCTACAGCCAACATCATACTCAATGGGCAAAAACTAAAATCTTTTCCACTAAGATCAGGAACAAGACAAGGTTGTCCACTTTCACCACTTCTATTTAATACAGCATTGGCAGTCTTAGCCATAGTGATTAGACAAGAAAAGGAAATAAAAGGCATCCAAATTGGAAAGGAGGAAACAAAACTATCATTGTTTGCAGATGACATGATAGTGTACATAGAATATCCCATAGACTCGTCCAAAAAGCTGCTCGACCTAATAAATGAATTTGGCCAAACAGTCACATACAAAGTCAATATCAAGAAATCAAAGGCATTTTTGAATACCAACAATGAAACAGCAGAAGCAGAAGTCAAGAAAAAAAATCCCATTCAATATAGCAAAAAGAAAAATAAAATACCTAGGAATAAATCTAACCAAGGAGGTAAAAGACCTGTATGCAGAAAACTACACAACACTGAAGAAAGAAATCAAGGAAGACACAGACAAATGGAAACATATCTGTGTTCATGGATTGGAAGAATTAACATCATCAAAATGTCCACACTATCCAAAGCAATTTACAGATTCAATGCAATACCTATTAAAGTACCAATGGCATATTTCACAGACATAGAACAAACACTTCAAAAATTTATATGGAACCATAATGACCCTGAATAGCTGCAGCTATTTTGAGAAAGAAGAGCAAAGTAGAAGGGATCACAGTTCCTGTCACCAAACTGTATTACAAGACCACTGTAATCAAAACAGCCTGGTACTGGCATAAAAACAGGCACATGGACTAGTGGAATAGAATAGAGAGCCCAGAAATAAACCCAAGTCTCTTCAGTCAATTAATATTTGACAAAGGGGGCAGCAACATAAAATGGAGTGAGAATAGCCTCTTCAACAAGTGGTGTTGGGAGAACTGGACAGCTATGTGCAAAAAAGTGTAACTCAAGCACCAACTTACACCATACATAAAAATAAATTCAAGGTGGATAAAATATTTAAATATAAGCCATGACACCATTAAAGTCCTAGAGGAGAACATAGTCAGGAAAATCTCATATTTCACGCAGCAACATTTTTACTAATATGTCCCCCAGAGCAAGGGACATAAAGGAAAGAATAAAGAAATGGGATCTCATCAAAATAAAAAGCTTCTTCACAGCTAAAGAAAACAGTATTAAAATAAAAAGAGAACCAACTGTATGGGAAAACATATTTGCCAATGATACCTCAGACAAGGGTTTAATCTCCAAAATATATAAAGAACTTACATGACTCCACTCTAAGAAGACAAGCAACCCAATTAAAAAATGGGCAAAGGACTTGAACAGACACTTCTCCAAGGAGGACATACAGAGGA
>PVKU01011142.1:0-45856 GCA_004027475.1 Anoura caudifer | reverse complement strand
GCTGACTGGCAGCCGTCTCGGTTGACGTGCGTGACGCCACTTTGCTTTATACGCTTTATGGTATCTTGACCCAGACCCACACCATTTGATCGGTCCTGCTCTCCGCACAGATCGCTAGTTAAATGAGAGGGAACTTTAGCTCAGTGTGGAAGCTGCTGAAGGTGCTACCTTTAGTTTTAAAAATGGTGGTGTTCACTTAGGGATGCTGAGGGATTGCACCCACAAGCTTACCTGGATTGGTTTCCCTCAGGGGTAACTATTTCAATATTTTCACATTTAAAAAGCTAAGGGGGAATCACAGAATCATTTGAGCTGTGGGTAACCTGCCTCAATACTTACTAATATTTAATAACCTTTCAAATCCCATGGACAAGCTGACATTTTCTCCTTCTTTCTTTTTAATGACAACCGCGGGCAAATGAACTTGGCATGAATGAGCCGAGGACCACAGCAGTAGAAAGGAGGCTCTATCTAGGAATCTTAAGTCTGAGTTGGGTAGCATCTCTGGGTCTAAAGCAAAGGGTGTGGGGAGGTTCTGGGCCCCCCGTGGGGTCCGTGGGGTGCTCAGGCCCCCCCTCCAATGCTCCCGTCACATTCTGTTGTAGAGAACCTTTTGTTCGTTCATTCACCCGTCAAGTGCCCGAGGTGAGCACCTGCCATGCACTGAGCAGTAAGCTAGAAGTACAAAGGTGTGAAAGGCACAGTCATGGCCCTCTGGGGCCCGTCGCCCAGGGAAGAACCAAGGGTCAAGTGTGTAGATGGAGTCTCAGGCAGACCTGGAATAACTAACTGAAGGGCATTTCATCATGTGTCTTGCCTCAGGCTCCACGTTCAAGGTGCAGCCACCTTCTACTGACCTGTCTTTTCTCCTTGGAATGCCTTCTGCAAGTGTCAGGAGAATCACAGCCCAAACAGTGTCCCCCAGTTCCCTCCAAGTTCACGTGAGCTCAGCCACTTCTGGGGGACACAGAGCCACGTGGCCTGATGGACCGGGGAGTTTCCAGGTCCCACTGTCCAGTTTCCAGTTTCTGGGTGACATGGCCTGGAAGCCATGCACAGAGGGTTCGCCAGGACTGGACTCACCTGCTGGAAGTTAATCCCAGTGTGTGTCTGGGACCCAGGCTGGCAGTGCCCATTTGGGGTGGCCAAGTCCACAGGCTCCGAAGGAGCCACGTGCCTGAACAAGGCCGGGTGGGCTTGTGAGCCCAGCGTGGTCACTGGAACACTTGCAGCTGGCCTCGTGGTCAGCTCCGCGGAAGCAGACGCTCATGTCTCGGCTGCGCTGCCTGGGCCTCAGGCCTGCCCCTGTCACGTCACCGCGGTGCCCTGGGAAAAGCAAGAGTGAGATGCAGAGAGACGCTTTGAGGAGAGGCGGGCGCGTCACCCACCTTGTCATGGGTCAGGTTCCTCAGCAGTTCCGCAGCAGGCCCTGCTGCTTGCTTATTCTAGATCCAGCCCCTGTCCTTGTCCCGGTTCCGTTCAGGGCAGCGCTGTCGTGTCTGCTCGCCCTCCTAGCCCCTCACTCCCAGTGGAAGCAGGTGACGTGACCTGAGCCAATGAGACGAGAGGTGGAGTCAGCTCGGAACACTGGGGGAAGATTTTCTTTTCCCGTAAAAAGGGATCCGTGTGTTTGGCACCACTCTTTGCATCCCCCACTTGGACGTGGACACAACGTCTGGAAGGCAGCAGCCATCATGTAGCCATGAGGCGACAAAGCCAACATTCTAAGAAAGAGCGGAAAGACCCATTTATTCAACTGACACATATTGAGTGTATACTGTGTGCCAGGCACTGTTGTAGCTGCTAGGGACACAGATGCGAACAAAACACTCAGATCTCCGCCTCCTGGGAGCTTACATTTTGGTGGTGAAGGAGAGAAAGACAATGTATAGTGAGCAAAAGAGACGGCACGTCTCATGATGGTGCGTCCTGTGGAGAAAAGGGAAGCAGGTGCTCACCCTTGGTGTGGCCTGGGATGCTCACAAACGCTCACGGCTGTGCCTCTGAGCACATCGCCGGAGAGCTGTGTGTCGCGGTGTGTTGGGGTTGGACTTATGATTGACAGGCTCAGCCTAGCTGTGGTGGTGTGCATATGGAAAGGAGGAAGCTAGAAAGAGCCAAGGCTTCCGATGGCATCGGAACAGCTGAGCCAACACCAATAACCAGCTACTCCCAGAGGACTCGCTGCCGGTGGGGAAGGACGGCCTCGTCCGTCGTTCAGGCTCCGGTTTGCCGGGTGTCCTGTGACCCGGGGCCGTGCTCCTTCCTAACTGACACGGACAGCCATCGTCATCTAATGAGCACTCACAGCGTGAGACTTTCGAGACGTTGATCAGTGGTGTATTTACACGGTCTCAGCTCATTGTGAATTACCGTAAAATAACTTACTTTTTCCAGTGTTGGCAATAGTAAATGCTGTCAGTTTTGTAGGGTTAGGGGTTCAGGCAAAGAGAAGATGTGCTTTATCTGTAGTGTTTTAGTGTGTGTCAGTAAGAATCTCTGATGTAATTAAAAATGGATTTCTTATTACGATGAGGGGTAATTAGGATTTTAGCTTGAAACGCTGGAAAGGAAAGGAAGACAGACACAAGTCAGGAGTTTTTCTGTCTTCAAGTCTGAAGTTTCCCTCACTGCACTGGGGGCAGGAGAGTGGGAGCAGGCAGCAGAAGCCGTGGCTGCCTTTTGTCTGCCCCAGCCCCCGGGGTGCGGGGAGCGTCCGGGGCGAGCACGCCCTGTGCCTCGGCACGTCCTGGCGTGTTGGCTGTGCTGGTCGTGCCGAGGCCTTGCTCTGTGCCCATAAAAGGGGTAATTGCTGCATCGGGCCTGGATCGGTCTCTTTCCCGAGCGGCCCCCAGATGTCAACACAGGACTCTCAGCCCCTTGTTCTCGCTCTCACACAAACACTCCCTGGAACCAGGGCCAGCCGCCGAGGACGGATGGGGGCGGGCGCTCTTCTGACAGCCCTGGGGACGCCTGAGATGAGAGTCAGGAGAGCGTAAAAGTGATTCACGCTCTCCTAAAGGAGCAGGGCGTGCGCCTCCAGCCGACACGGCTCTCCTGGACCCAGACGAGGGCACGTGTCCTCCTGCGGGTCTCTCCTGGGCTGCCCCTGCCGCGGGGTTTCCTGGGAGTTCCACCAGGGCAAGGTGGTGGCAGGCCCTCCAAGGACAGGGGAGGCTGGAGGATGGCAAGTCCCGTGCTAGCGTCTCTCTCCCTCCGTAACGCCAATCGCCAGGCCACACCGTGGCTGCCAGCGCCCTCTTAAACCCGCAGGCGAGGCTCTCCACAGCCAGCAGCAGGCCCCGCAGCGTGGCCCTGCAGCGTGGCAGGCCCTGCAGCGTGGCAGTTGACAGTACAACCACTTGCTCTGAATCGGTGAGACAAAACCCGATGTTGGCTTGCTGCACGTTAATTAACGTTGCCTTTGAGTAAACTTGGTTACCTGCCCATCTCTCCACCAGTGGTTGCCTTCCTCCTATGGATATGTCCTCAGCTGCTAGTGGTCTAACCGCAAAGGGCTGCGCCTCAGGGACAGACTGAGCCGGGGGGAGAAACCCCACCACGCAGCGCGGGGCCCTGGTCTGCCTCTGCCGGCACTCACCTGAGTGTGTGCCTGACCGCTGCGCTCCCGAGCCTTCGCTTCCTGGGTTCGAGGTGGACTGTCTTTGTATCTGCATGGTCTTAGGAACCCCAGTGAGGAGCTGTGCTGAAGGTCAGTCCCGGGCCTGTGCGCCGGGTGCCCGGGAGAGGGAAGAGCCGTTTCAGGTCTGTCCACACAGACCCACAGACGAGGTCCCGCTGGAGACAGGATGAGCTCGCAGCCCACCGTTCAATCACCGTGGAGGCCGTCCTCCGAGGGGCAGACCAGGCACAAGACGGACAGCGGTGTTGGAACCGAAGGACCTCAAGTAATTGAGCACTTTGATCGATAACTTAAGATGAGTAATTTTGTGATTAAGGACATGAAAAAATGCAAACCCCAAGCAAAGACCCTAGAAAAGAAGGAATAAGAAGGATGGAGAAGATAAAATCAGATCCTTGCTTCACTCTGTATAAGAAATAAATTCCAGATGTATTAGGATTGAAGTAGTAAAAGTCAAACTTTAAAACTTTTAGGAGAAAATGTGGGAGAATATTATGACATTGAAATAAGAGAAATTTTCTTGTACAGGACACAAAAACCATATGTCAGAGAAAAAGATGCATATACTTGAACTTTATTAAAATGAAAAAACAGGTGGAAAACAGTGTGAAAAAAGAATAAATTAGTCTAGGGAAGATGCCTTCAGCCTGTGTAGAAAGAAATCCCATAATCAGGAAAAATACGTTCTAATTGAGAAGGACATGAACGGTTCGCAGAGGAGACAAACGCTGACGAGCGTGAGAAGCTGCTGCGGTTCCCAGTGGTCAGGGGGTTGCAGGAAACCAGGGTGGCCAGGGCGGGAGGGCTGGGACGCTGCGTGGGTGCACCAGAACGCCCGCTGTGGAGAGACGGCTGCAGCGTCTGATGAAGGTGAAGGTGGCCCTGCCATCTCTTGGCGTGGCTGCAAGGAGGTGGGGGTGTGGCGGGCAGCATCTGATGCGATCTGAGAAAGAGAAGAAAGGCGTTTACGTTAATGTGCGTGGAGACGGCTGTTTTTCTGAAGAACTTTCACAGTAACTGCTATGCCTGCCAACAAGAAGACAGAAGTGACCAGTTGATCGTTTCAAACAGGCGGCATCATGAGACCTTCGGAAGTGAAAATGCCGCATGGGGTCGTTCTATTGAACAACTGAAGACAAGGTCAGTGGCACCGGCAGAGCCGCCCAGTGGCTCATGAGGTCCAAGTGCAAAGGCAGCCCAGCCCAGCGGCAGCCGTCTCGCTCAGCGACAGACCCCACGGAGCAGCATGGACGCCCGATTCTGCAGTGCGGGCTCATCGTGTGGTCTTGAGATTTCAGCCATAAGATGAAGCTAAAATGCCTCCATGGGGGGCAGCTGTTGTGCTCCCCGAGTTGTTAAAGTTCTGTTGCTGTTGTGTGACATAATGCGTGTGTAATATTACATGTATTATAGGTATAATCGACTCCTAAGCATCTTCTTTTTCTTGAACTGGCCTGTGCAAAAGGCTTGCTCCATGCCGCCCCGTGTGTAGCTGCGTTGACTAGGAACAAAGCTCCAAGGGAGGGGTCCACTTCATCAGCAGCGCTGGGGGCAGCGGGGGGTGTTGGCAGGAATGGTGGCCCTTGCGTTAGTTCTCACACCAGCAGGCACGCTCCCCTGTCAGGCGGGCAGCCGCAGGTTTGTCTGCTGGTCGCCCCAGCACCGTCGGCACCCGGAAAATGAAAACCTGCCCTAGAGATGCTGAGGAATGACCCACGGAGAACGGTTCCTGCCTCTGCGTCCCAGCCTGAGCTCGCACGCGGCTTTGTGAAGGGGCAGTGGTGGGTGTGGTGGGGACCCGGGGCTCCAGAGGGCTGCTGCCGTCTCTACCCGCAACGACGGGACCTTGCCCGAGGCCTCAGCCGACCGGGTGTGGAGCTGAGAGGGTTACGTGGCCAGTGAGGTGGGAGCCTTGGCCAGGGGTGTGGTCGATTGCACCCACCTGCAGGGCTCCTCGGCAGTGAGGGGGAGGGGCTGCTGTTACTCAGGCTGGCGACTGATGGAAGTGACCGCACCGCTCGAGTCTAAGTTGAACGGCTGAGGTCTTGCAGTGACAGCCCCGAGACGGCGGCCCCTGCAGACCCTGTTCTCCCTGGTTTTCAGGAAGGACGAGGGGCGATGATGAGGCAAGGGGGGGCCTTGTCATTAGGATGACGTGAGGCCTGGGCGGGGGACAGGGAAGGTGTCGGGGGCCTCTGGGAAGAAGGTGCAGGTGACCGGGAGCAAGGCCCCCTTCCTGCAGGAGCCCGCACGGTTGGAGAAGGTGCCTTTGGCGCCGCTGGCCCAGGGCTGGCTGCGTGGACCCCGGGTGTGCCCACAGGGCCTGAGCACCTGGGGGCACCCAGTGGGCATCCTGGGGGAGGGCACGGTACCCACCCTCCTCAGCCTTCCTCATCCGGAGTCGGTCCCAGACCCTTCACAGCCCCATCACTCTGCAGAGAGGGCCCTCTGTTGGAAACTCCTCTTCACAGGAAGTGCCTCACCTTCTGAGCCCTCGGACCACACTCACGGTGGGTGTGGCCCGTCCCTCATCACCGGACTAAAGGGGTCCTTTTGCGTGCGCACACCAGAGCCCCACAAGACGTGAGCAGGAGCTTACAGCTGAGAAAGTCAGGGTTTGTTAGCTGCGGAAGTGGCCCACGTTGGCGACAGGCAAGCTGGGGCTGCGAGACCTGGCTCTCCGGTGCCCTCCAGGGGTGGGTCACACAGTGGGGGGGGGGTCACTCCTAGTGACTGAGGGAGTTGGGGTCATGGTCAGCGCTGGGGTGGGGGAGCTGAGCATTGCCTCTGGTCCTGGCCGCAGCCACTCTGTCACTTGTCTGGTTTCCCCGCTTCTCTGGGCCTGGAGCTGAGACACACTGAGGCCTAGATGTCATCTCTGCTTTGGCCTAAACTCCACCTCTGGGGTCAGCGGAGCCGAGGCTTTGTCCCTGAGGGTATCTGGTGCTGATCAGAACCCCACCGTCCTGAGGGCGCAGTGATGGAGGGAGTGGATGCGAGAGGGAGAGGGAGGCAGGTGAGTCAGGGAGCTGCGAGAGGCCTGTCCGAATCAGAAGGAAAGAGAGGCGAAGGGTCATGTTAAGGAAAGGAAGTTTCTCCGGGCCACACGGTCTCTGGCTCTGCTGCTGGCCTCCGGGTCACAGAATCAGAGTGTGTTTCAGCTGAGAGGACCCTGAACACCCTTTGATCTGGAGAGGATCGAATGAGGAAATAAGGCTGGGAGAGGCAGGGTGACCTGCTCGGAGGGTCACTGAGGAGCCGGCTGCAGAGCCAGCTGTCTAGACCCAGTCTGTGCTGGGTCCAGGGGTGGGGGGGGTGGCCCGGGTCCAGGACAGGTCCTGCAGGAGACGTGCCACTTCCTGGCCTCCCTCCAGGTGCCCCCTCCACTGCCCCGACCTAGGAGAGAGGGGTCACTGATGCTGAGTCCCACGTGGCAGGAGGCCTGGGACCCCGCAGGCCATGAAGACGCCCTGGCCGGAGCCAAACCAAGGCCTGCAGGTGCTGACGCCGCTTCTCTCTGTGGCTCAGTCAAAACCACTCCCTGCGACTGGGTCGCAGGAAGAGGCTGCTGCTTCCTGCAAGAGCCGCTGTCTGTCCTCCTGGTGCCTCCCAGGCCCAGGGAAGGCCCTCCGGCCTGTGAGCACCGGGCAGCCTGGACTCGGGCGGCGCTGCTGCAGGAAGGCGCGCGGGCCGCACCGCATTCCCCGGGTGGGCGGGGGGGGGGGGTGGCATGAGCTCGGAGGCAGGCCGCTTCGCGTTGGGTTGCAGCGGCGTCTCGCTGACGGTTCCGGCTCCCGTCCTGCTTTCTCAGCGCTAGTTCGTGACGTCCGAGGGTGTTCTGTGTCTTCAGCTTTTAGAAAGATGCATTAAAGGCCTTTGGGGGCCTAGGCTGTTTTATGTCCGTTTAAAGGTAGATCAGGGGCCTTGGCAGGGTGGCCGAGTGGGCTCCGTTCCCAGGCAGGGCACAGGCCTGGGCTGTGAGTTCGAGTCCCAGTTGGGGCACGTACAGGAGGCAGCTGGTCAATGTTTCTCTCTCACATCAGTGTTTCTGTCTGTCTGAAATCAATCGAATATACCCTTGAGCGAGGGTTTAAAAAATAATAAAAATAAAAGGTAGATCTGGCCAAGAGGTCTGAGAACCAGAGGCCAGGCTGGAGGGTGGCCGCAGGACTCCTGTCCCCTGCTGGGGCCCCCAGCTGCTCCGCGTTGCTGTCCCTGGGCTGAGGGGGAGGAAGCCCGCCTGTGTGTTTGCCCGAGTGGGAGCGGACTCCGTGCTGAGGGCTGTTGGACATGAGTACCAGCGAACACTCCCACCCAGCAGAGGTGCTGTGGTTCAGAAGCAGGCTGACCCCTTGCCCCCTGAGAAGTTGCCTGACTTTTACAAGGAATCAGAGACTTTGCACAGGCTGGACGTACCCCTGCTGCATCGTGTCCCGCTGCCCCCGATGCTGGGCTCTCACGAGGCCTCTCGCCCACGGCCCCTGGGACCTGGTTCCTGTCTCCGCCTGCCCCGAGGCTTCTCCCTTCTCCGGGAGCCACCCGCCCACCCCTCCCTTTGCTGCAGCCGTGCCCCAGTCCTTCCCCCCCACCCCCGGGTGCCCCGCTAGCTAACATTGCCAGCACCCGTGGTCAAATCCTTCACTTCAGTGGACAGCTGCTCACTGCCACCAGTGATTCTCCTAGTGTCCCCCCCTCTTCTCCTGATGACGGTCCCTCTTCCTGCCTGGGGGGGGGTCGGTGTGTTGCCCATTCCAGGGGCATTTCCTGATGCGTGTCCAAGAACCCCCACTTCTGACACTTGGTGCACTTCCCGGTGTCTCCTCCAGGGAGAGCTGCTCAGCAGGGCAGGGCTGGGCCCTCCCGGCCGTCTCGGTGGAGGGCCGAGTGGCCCTGGGTCCGAGCCTCCCGACCACACAGCAGGGACATGCATCCCTCAGATCCTCAAGGCCGACTTCGCCCATCTCCTCTGTGCTGCGGCTGGACCCCTGGGATTGGGCCAGAGCGAGGCCTCGGGAGCAGAAGCTCCGGGAGGAAGCACAATGCAGACGCTGGGCGGAGGACCCCCAGGAGCTAGGGCTGTGGATGCCGAGGCAGGCGCCAGGCAGAGGCCGGAGGGCCATCTTGCTCTCCACATCGTAGATCCTCACACGTGTCCAGCCTGGACCTCAGGCCACGGAGAAAGCACTCCCCAGCGTCCTCTCGGTTGGCTCCTCTTTCGTTTGCACTTCTTGTGCGATTTTGCTTTCCTAGTCTGGGGGCTGGAATGCAAAGGGCTTCCCGCCCCATTGTTTCCCTGGGGCTTATTTGGTGGAGCTGCGAGGAGCAGGCAGGCTCTGGGCCCCCCCTGCCGGACTTCCACATGCAGGAGCCGCGCGGTCTCTGCCTGAACGCGCCCCCCCCACCCCCCGCTGCGGCAGAGCCTCATGTGTCCATCACCTGCTTGAGAGGAGAAGCTGAAGCCCCGCCCCACCGGCGTGGCTCCGTGGGCCTGGCGTGGCTCTGAGGGCCTGGCGTGGCTCCGTGGGCCCGGCGTGGCTCCGTGGGCTGGGCCTCTTCCCGCAAGGTCGGCGCAGTCCGGTTCCCAGTCAGCCGCCCACCTGGGTTGTGGGCCGGGCCCCGGTGCGGGTGCGCACACGGGACGTCTGTCGATGTTTCTCCCCTTCCCTCTCTCCCTGCCACCCCCTCTCTAAAAATAAGTAAGCAACAAACACATGCACAGAGTCTCTTTTCAAAAAGCCAAGTCAAATGAAGAGCGGGCAGAAAAATCACAGGTTGCCTGCCTTTTTTGAGACTGTCTGAGCTGATCCTGAGCTAAAACGGGGACCCCCTCAGAGTCCCCAGACTCCATGTCCCCACCCCCCACTTCTGCTCGCGTTCAGGTTCGCAGAACCTCTGCAATGCTCTACATCTTCTTTTAAATGGTAGCAGATACGGAACAGTCCGCTTCTCAGGGGTACCTGCAACTTAGCTTCAGTCCGAGGAAGGCGTCTGGAGGTGCGATTCAGGGTTGGGGGGGTTCCTGGGCGCAGAGCTGCCACAGCCCCTGAAATCGCACCGCGGGTGGTCCCGCCAATTGGCCTCTTCTGGAGACCAGCCTGGTTTGTGGGCTGCTCCTCTCCACGAGTGTTATCACTTCCGGGTCAGAGGGCTTCTCCAGCGTTCTTGCCAACCCCCAACCCCAGGACATGCAATCCCACCATTTGGGGCAGAATGGCCCTATTTCTTCAAGAAGATACACTGTGATTCAGACTTTCCCTTTAAATTGTACTAAACCCGAGTTTTGCAGAGCAGAGATGATTTCTTTTTCACGTTCAGGTTCTCGGTCCCTAGTGTGCAGCTAGCTGAGCACACGTAGTAGGTGCTCAGCAAACCCCTAGCGCACTGAGTTGTTCAGCTCTCTCTCGTTGCCCAGCTCGGAGCAGCTGCTGTGCTTCCTGGGAGCCTGTGGCGGCGAAGCAGAGCAGACTGGAGTGGGTTCTTCAGTGATCTGTTGACCGGGGTACAGGCTGCAGAACCCCAGCCTAAGGGCTGCGTCAGCAGAGTGCTCCGTCTTCTCTCCCCCAACAAGCAGTCCGGAGGTGGGCCCACTCTGAAGCCCGGGGCTGACGTCACGGAGCCCAGTGTGTCCTTTCCCACTGCTCATGCCTCAGGGGGGCCGAGAGACGCCTCGTGGCCACAACGTGGCTGCCACGGCTCCGTGCACGTCAGCGCAGCAGCAGTGCTCACGCAAGGAAGTGAGCCTCAGGTGGTCCCCACTTTCCCTCCGCCCTTCCTCAGGGAGGGCATCTTCCCCAGAAGCCTCAGGGCACTTCCCCTCACTCGGTGAGTAGCCCCACGTGGACCACGTGGTTGCTCTGCCGTGGTCAGCATGAGGGGACGGAGTTACCCACGGGGGCTCCCACAGCCAGGCCCAGCCGTTCTTCCCCGAGTGCACCGCACCCAACCCCAGAGCCCGGGGGCAGTGGGGCCTGCGTGTCCGCCCAGCCTGTCTCCGTCCCAGCCCGTCCTCCCCGGCTCTTCGCCTGCAGGCCTGGGCCCCGGACATCGGCTTCCTACGGCAGCGGCCAGTTCCCGCGGAGGGGGCCGTCCCGGGGCCCGGGAGGACTGTGTTTGTTCCAGTCCACGCCGTTCAGAACTGACAGGGAAGGTTGGGCCACCCTGCCACACAGCGGCTTATTTGAAGGGAAATTGCCTTGACATTTTTCCCTGAGGGTAAAGACCTCACGCAAATTCGCTTCTCCTCTTAAAGGAGAAACACCAACACTGTACCCTGAACCGCACTCAGCCCGTTTACAGGGTGCTCCTGATGCCTTGACCGATACCGGACCTCTCACCTCGGGCCTGCAGCTTTCACAGAGCAGTTCTTCACTCCGTCCCGAGTTCGGTGGGAGGCTGTGGGGGGAGGAACTCCAAGTGGTGCCGGCAAGAGTCGGGGTTCCTGGGACGCTGTCGAACAGCAACGTAGCCTGTTCTAAAAACGGCAGGCTGTTCGGAAAGCAGTCGTTGTCGGGATGCCGCCAAAGCGAGGCTGGCCGCGAGCTGGTTTATTTTGATGGGGCCATGGGGGTAGTGGGACGAGGAGATTTGGGATATCTTTGTCTTTCCTAATAAAAAAGCGAGAAACGCAAATAAAAGGATTTCTTAAAAACAGTGATGAAACGAAGGCAGAATTTCATGCAGAAATGCCATACTGGCAAATAAAGTTTGCAGTGCGTGAAGGAAGTAAAAGCACGTCCTCCAGACGCACGGAGCTCGTCCCGCAGCTTCGGTTTATTCTGTGGCTCTGGGACGACGAGCCTTCGATAGGCCGTTGGGGACTGCGGAGTTGGTGGGAGTGTGGCCGTCGGAGCGCCGGGCTGTGCAAAGAAGCGCCGTGAGGCAGCCGAGGGGAGGACCTCCCACGGCGGTTTCGGTGGCCTGGAGAGCCCTGGAGCCCATGCCCAGGCCCGGGACTGCACACGTCGGGCGGGGCAGGACAGGCTCTCAGCTGCTCTGGGTGTGGATGGGGGGCAGAGGGGAAGGAGCGTGGTTCTGGGCAAGCACGGAACAAGAACCTGAGCCCGCCCCGGGGGGCCAGGCCGGCTTCCTCGGGAGGCAGTGCCTGTGGCAACCGCTTCAGGGAGGAAGGAGCAGGCAGGCGATGGGCGGGGTGGGGGCACTGCCCGCAGCGTGGACAGCAGCGCAGGAGTCCTGCGGTGGGAGGGGCGGAGCGCTTCTCCAGCCCGGCGGCTGCAGGGCCTGAGGGAGCAGAGAGAAGTGAGGCTGCGGGGCCTCGGAGGCCATGGCCCGAAGCTGGGGAAGGGGACCCAGGAGAGAGCAAGCCAGTGCCTCAGTTGGCGCAGGCTGCCGTAGTGAAGCACCGCACACTGGCGGCTGAAACACCACGCGTGTGCGCTCCCACGGGTCTGGGGGCCAGAAGCCCCAAGTCACAGTGCTGGGCCTCCTCCTAGCTTGCTGGCGGCTTGCTTGCCACTGTCCCCACAGCTGAGGGACAGAGGGCTCTCTGCCGTCCCTTCTCGTGAGGACGTTCAACCTGTCAGCTAGGATCCCACCCTTATGGCCTTGTCTAACCTCCATCATTTCCTTAGATGTCCAGTCCCCAGACGTGGTCGTGTTTGGGGGTTCGCGCTTCAACGCAGGGAGCGTTCTGGCGGGAAGGGGAATACAGGTCAGTCCACAACGGCCAGCAAGGGGTCCCTGTGGGGGCTCTTGGCCGGGGTCATCGGGGTAGTTCTGGGCCTGAAACTCAGTTTCGGCTGGTGCCTCGCATGCTGGTCAGGAATCCCCATCTGGCCTGCCCACACCGTGAGCAAGGCTCTGTCATCAGCCTCCGTAGGTGGCATGGCTTTAAGGGAGGCTAGAACACCTGCAGGACCGGTGAGGGCCGGCCAGTGACGGAGGAGCCGGGCCAGGGGCTGCGGCAGCAGTGTGGGTGTCCATCGGAGTCTCCCTGGAGGTGCCCGAGCGCCGGCTGTCGGCGCAGAACGGGGCTGGGTTCCAGGGGGTGACTGCGGAGGGGAGGCCGGGGCCGGGCTGGGACACCAGGCGACTGCTGAATAGCAGTGGCCTGTGTCCTCGATTCTGTGACTAACATTTTTTGGTGTTTGCTGGAAAATGTAGTTTATAGGAGTTACTTCCTCTTGGCCATGATGTACATTTGCTATTTCTTATCTTTTACGCATCAGACACAGCCGTTCGCCCCCCGCCCCCCCCCGGATCAGAATTCAGGGGGTAAAACGTCACTCTGCGGAGTCGTCGTGCTGAGCTGGGGAGGGGGCGGTTGGGCTGCTGGGAGCCGCCCTCGTCAGTGGCGGGACACGCAGCTGGCCCGGGTGCAGGTGAGCTGTGAGATGCCTCCAGACGGCGGCGAGGGTGGGTGTCTCCAGAGGGGGCAGCCCTGCGGAGCCGGAGAATGTTGGTGCCCAGTGCGGCCGCAGGCCCCGGCGCAGCCGTGGCCCCTGGCGGCCGAGGAGGGAGCGTTTCTGTGGCAGAGCAGGGACAGAGCCCGGCCCCAGCCCCGGTCTCCCGCTCCTTCTACCAGACTCTTCCTCCCGGGACCAGGCGGCTCCACGCCAGGGTCTGGGAGACCCCTGCACACAGACCACTTCTGCCGACAGGCTCCTGCAACGCAGGCTCCAGAGGCTGGCACTTTCTCTTGAAATGGGGTGAGGAGCCCCAGAGTCGCAGCCACCTTTGAGGCCTGGGAAGAGAGAAGCAGGGTCAGGAGGGGTGGAGGTTTCTCTAGAGAAGCTGTTCTCCGCCTGTTTTTCCTCGTGGCACACCCAAAAAAGTGTTTTTTTGCCAATCTGACAAGAAAAAATAGGTGTAACTTTGATTCGTTCACACCAGGTGGCTGCCATTGTGTTGGCTGTTGTCATTTTTTTTTATTTGACAATCTGGGGAAGAGAGGTCAGTCGCCCTGACTACACAGTCAGGTGTTTTGTGTTTCAAAAATTCCTTCCGCACACGGGTTGAAAACCACCGCTCCAAACTAACTTAGGCTTCGGATGAAACACCACACAATCTTTATCTTTTCCTTGGCTCATTTTTCTCACCTGTTTTGATGTTATGTTTTTCTTGGTGAATTGCATTTTTGCAAGACGTTCCGAATCTTCTGTGGAACAAGAACGGGTGAGCAAATATGAGAGAAAAACACATCTGCAGGCGGGAGCAAGAAGTCAGCATGCAAGGACAGAGAGGTGAGTCCCTCCCAGCAGGGAAGCTGGGGGTGTCGTCCCCGCAGACGTCACACTGGGCCTGTTTGACGTTCGGTTCCCCATTTTCTTGCTGTTCAATGTCACGCAGAGTCACCGACCAAATCCCACATTTTCTAGTCCAGTCCAGTTACCTTGGCCGTAGGACACTGCTTCACTGTACATTTATAGGTGTGTGTGTGGGGGGGGGTGCTCTGTATACTCTCTAAAAATGTGGAAGTGGTTCGACCGTTGGAGACGGATAGACAAATGGAATAGGATGGAGATTTCAGAGAGACAGAGAGAGGGACCATGAACGGTGCACTTGGCCTATGAAAACAGTGTTAATCCAAGTTGGTGGTGAAGGGACAAACGGGTGTTAGGAAGTTTGGGTCCCTGTACTGAAAAGAGAAAAGCCGGGTCCGTACTCTATACCAATACAAGGGAGGGCTCCCACCGGACCAGACCTAAACGGGAAGGTGAAGCCCTAGGGCCGGCACGTGGAATAAAATGTGGAATGTTTTTGTGGCTCGGAGTGGGGAGGGCTATTCTAAGGAGACCCAAACCCTCCACCACCGTGGGCAGAGCTGGACAGCAGATTGGGGGAAGGAATACCACTGTCAATAACATATTTGTGATAACTGACACAGAGTTTAATTGGAGAGTGAACACGAATTCCTGCAAACCAGTAAGCAGAAGACGAAACTTCAGTGGAAAAATGAGCAAGGTACAAAAAGGCAAGTCGCGTAGGAGGAAATCCGAAGGGCTAACGCGTGTTTGAAGACACGGCAGACTGAACGGTAATCAGAGAAACGCCTGTTAAAACAGCAGGAATGCGCTGCTTTGTTCCCAGAAGGTCCGTAAAGCCGGAAGTCTCCCGGTGCCGGGCGGCGAGAGGAAGGGTGTGGCAGTGCGGACCGTGTGCCGTCGGTGGGGCCGTGGCCGGTGCAGACGCCCTGGGGGCGCCGTGGCAGCGTCGGCCGGCCAGTGGGTGTGGTCTCCACGGCGGTCCCACCCCTGAGCAGCTGTCACGCGGGAAAGGCGCCGCCTTTTCTTAGCACAACATAACGTACGCAAAGTGAGAACACACGGTGCACGAATACCAGACACACTTTCAAACACGCAGCTTCAGGCGTGCGTGTCACCTAACACATGCAGCGTGTAGCCTACCGTGTGGCCGGAGCCGGCGGTGAGGGAGGGTCCACCCGGTGCCGTGACGAGGGCAGCGTGGTGGGCCATGGTGGGGTGACGACGGTCAGGTGTCAGGGAATGAGCCGGTGGCACCTGAGGTCCCACACAAACGTGTAGAATAAACAAACCAGTGAAGGATCTTACACGTTCCCTCGAGATCCAAGGAGAGTGGACCAGGTAAACACTTGATGACGGGTTACTTTAAGGCCCCCTCCTCTCTGCTGTCCATGTCCCTGTGAGGAATACTCGGTAGGCAGCGGCTCCGAGCTGTCTTCCAGGGCCGTTCTCTCCTCCTTCCCCAGTAGAAGTGCCCCCTGGGTGGGCTGGACATATGGCAGCTGGGGTGGCCGGGGACAGAGTCTGGGGTGCGGGGGTGGATGGAAACGCTGCATGTGTCCCCCGCAGCAGGGCCTGGGCGGTGCTGGCTCCCCACCCCTCACTGCCGACCTCCCCAGGACCCAGGGTGCACAGGCCCCAGCAGACGGGTGCCTTCACTCCAATCCACGGCCATCCCTTGTCGATACCATGGCATGGGTACACGGGACATCAGCAAAAATGCCGTCAGTGTGGCAAAACCAACGTTCGCACACTGACAAGAATGTGTGCTCTGTGTGTGTGTGTGTGGGGGGGGTGTTATTGCTTCAGAGACAGACGGGTCTTCAGTGGCAGGTGCGAGGAACTTGGTCCACAGGCACCGAAGTTGTAATTCCAGTTTGGGCACTAATTCCCCCTGGACCGCAGGCAGGTCAGTTCCCTGCAGCCGGCGAGGAGGAGAGGCTTGGAGAGGCCTCTGCTTGGGGCCGGGAGCCGTGTGAAAGGAACTGTGCTGTGATGGGTGAGGGCGGAGGCTCTGAGGGACAGAGGTCTTGGGCTCAGCGGGCGGCCCAGCCTGCTCAGTGATCAGAGTAAGCACCGGGCACCCTGCCACCGGCCAGCTCCGGGGGTCCGTCGGTCCACACGATGTCCGGGAGGTGGAGATGGATCTGGAAGGGTCCACGTTTCCCGGGAGAGGTAGAAACCCAGTAACCCCGGGCATGTGTGTGTGCGGGTGTGCGGGTGTGCGGGTGTGCCCGTGCGAGAGCGGTTGCGAGCTGTAACGCCGGTCTGTGCACCTCTCACCGTAAGAACACCTGGATTTTTGCTTACACTTGAAACAAAGTCAGGCCAGCAGGTCGCTCTGCGTTTGGCCACGGCAACAACAGGCTCATAAATCATAGCGATGGTTGCAGTCCAGCTGTCACCCTTGCCCAAGGCCGCGGTCCCTGAGCTTACCTGGGAGCCCCGGGCTTCCTGGAAGGCACGTGCCCGGTTTCCGCGTTCTGCAAGTCCACAGCCTTGCCTCACGGCTTCGTTCTGTCTGCTCCAGGCACGGTGGACAGGCTTCCTCTTTGTGCCTTTAAACCTTGACCGCGGTGCTTTGGGTTCCTGCCCTGGGTGTCTGTGCTCAGCGGGACAGGCTTCCGAGGCCGCCTTCTACAGGTGAAAACCATTTCTCCTCCCACTCGGCACGTGGCGAGGACTGCCAAGGCCGTTCTCCGGAGAGAAGGAACGCAAGTCTTGTACTTTGTGCCCAAGGGCATACTCTGTGTCTTGCAAGTAGAACGATTTGTCTTTTTCTCCGGGAATAAATTGAACTCGAAGACATCCGGCTGTATTCTCAGCATGCGGAAGAGCGAGGCGCTGGTGACGGTCGCTGTATGCAGCCCTGCGGTGCTGGGCAGCCCGCTCTAGCGCGCCTGGGCCACGGGCTCCCCGAGGGAACTGACCGTGTCCGAGGATGCTGACAGTGCGAACGCACCTTGTCATGTCAGCCGTCCTGAGTCACGCTCACCTCGCAAAGATGCAGATGCGGACGGCTGTCCCCTGGTTGTGCCCAGATTATTGAGTCTTACTGGAAGGTGGTTAATTGGTGATAAACTGAGTGTTCCAAATACGATTTTCTCCTGTACTTAAAAAATATCCTTTTTGATGGAGCAGCAAGAACAATCCATTCAACAAATATATTTTAGAGAAGTACTTTATGCCACATGGAGAAATTCAGCATGGAAATAAAAACTGTAAGTGGATCAAGTGGAAATTACAAAGCTTGAAAAATGCAACCTCAGAAATAAGGAATTCGTTCAATGTGTGTAGCCACAAGACTGGACACAGAAGAATAAAGGATCAAAGAATTTAAAGACAGGTCAATAGAAATTATACAAAGCCAACCACAAGGAGAGAAAAGAACGCAGAGGAGACACACAGACTAGGGTGTTCCAGACACGTGAGCCACGATTACATGGCCTCGTGCGCGTTTAACTGGCGTTGGAGAGGGAGGGGAGAACGGGCAGAGGAGGTGCTGGCAGAGATGGCGGCCAGGAGCTGAAGGGCGACACTGACCCGCAAGCCGAAGAAGCTCTCAAGCCCTTCGAGAGCCCCCTGCACCCCTAGAGCGAGCCCGAGTTCACGGGGTCCCAGCGTGTGCGTGGCCGGGCTCTTGCTGCCCCTCCAAGCTCGATTCCTGGGGGTTTTCCTCATCAAGGTGCTCCGGCCGCTCCTTTAAGTCTTCTTCCAGGTTTTCCTGGATGTTCGAACTTGGGTTTGGGCCTCAGCTTCTCAGAGAGACGTTGTCTCAGGGGCGTCTGCAAGGCTGCCGGCCCCCGGCCCTGTTCTCACCGGCCTGGCATTCTCTGCTTGCTATTTGGGTTATTTTTCCTAGCACGTGCATTTTTTGAAAATTTATCCTAATCATTTGTTTTCCGACCTTAACATTTTATTTTTTCACACGCTGGATTGGAAACAGAAAGTGTGCATTTGCCATTTCACAGGGTAACCTCAATGCTTTTCAGAGTGTGCGGCCCATGGAGGTCGCCATGTGCACGCACATTGTACGTACATGCGTGTGCACAGGTGACACGGACACCGCAGGCTCTGCCAGGACCTGAGTTGCTCCACTCACAGCTGCTGACGCACCTCATCCTCCCGCTCGTCTTCGCTTCCTCGCCCCTCTCTTGGCGGCAGGGAGATCGAGCCCAGTATTTCCGTGAAGTTTTCACCACAGCAAACACAGGGGACTGCTCCGCCCACTCAGACGTCCATCACAGCAAACAGAGAGGGGCAGAGAGCTGCAGGCGCATGGTGAGCGTGTCTCAGACCGGCTGCCCCACGGACGCGGCTGCCCCACAGACGCGGCCTCACGGTTCCGGGCCTGGGGCCGGCTGTCAGACTCGGTTTCCCCATCCCTACGCGGACGTGAGCTGCGGCCAGAACAGAAAAGTAAGCTCGTTACGTACAGTAGGCTAAGCCCTGGCTCATTTGGTTGGAGCGTCACCCCACGCACCGAAGCAGACAGACAAACAGGTTGCGGGTTCAGTTCCTGGTCAGGGCGCACGTGGGGGGCAGCTGGCCAGTGTGTGTCTCACATCCATGTTTCTCTCCCTCCCCTCCCTTTCCCTCTCTCAAACACCAATGAACATGTACTCAAATGAGAATTCTAAAAATGAGTAAAACAGTATACGTTTGAATTGGTTTCCTATTTTTTCTAGGTATCTTATTTCTATGCCTACGTCATCCATACGAGGAGATAAGTGGGCCCAACTAGAAGAATATTCCCGTTGGGATCACAAACCTTAGGTGACTCTCCCAAGACCGCACAGGACAGTACCTGCGTTCTAAAGTCACCTCCTGACATTTCGCTGCTAATGTTCATGCCATTGACAAAACACATTTTCAGCCTCTAAGTCCTGGGCTCCCTTTCATACTATTTCCATAGACAACCAGGGCGACCGGAAACCGGGCCGCGTGCGGCCTCCGCTGGGCGGAGGTGGAAACAGCAGGCACTCTGGCCGCGCGGTCGGACGGGGGCCCTTGGGCTCTCGGGCGCCGTAGCTCTCCCTTCTTCCTAGCAGCGGCCCTCCGGGCGGGCAGGACGTGCGGCTCCTCCCGTCCTCTCCTGCGTGCCGTTCTCCAGGCGGCCCCGTGCGGCTGCCCCTGCGACCGGGGCTCAGAAGGGAGGCACGCAGGCCGAGCGCCCGCCCCAGCTGGCTTCTCCCTGGCTCTGCTGAAATGCGCCTTCGTAGTTCCGAAGCCCTGAGCCTCGTGCCTGCGGAACCTCAGCCCCCGGCGTCACGGTTCTCCAGTTCGCCCCGCTGAGCCAGTTTGCATTCTTGCCGAACTTCTCATTTCACGCAGGATGACGAGGCCCTCCTTGACTATGAGCTAGAGGAGTGACGGTGGCCGGAGAGCGTGGACGGTCCCGGTTGTGGCTCTGAGTCCAGCCTGCCGTGCGCCCCGGGCGCCTGTCTGACCGGAACAGCGCGCCGGAGAGGAAGGGGTCCAAGAGCCTGCACCACAGCCGTGCGAAGCGCCCCGGAGACACACGGCGTGAAGATTTTCAGGTAGAAGTCACTCGCTGGCTGCCAGCTCCATGCCCAGCCCTGGGCGAGACCTGGACGTGTGAGTAGTGTGAGTGTCAGTGACACACAGTCTCTGCACACGAGGACCTCGCACCGAGGAAGAGCTGCTCGGCCTGTGCACACCCTGGGAGCAGACCCTTAACTGCAGCCCGTCCGTGAGAGTCCTCTGGACTTTGAGACCGTGAATCTCCTCGACAAACATTATGTACTCTGATGAATGGAAAATAACTGTGAAATATTTTTAAATCTCTTTGTTGACTAGAAACTTATTTTTTGACCCTTTTTCCTGAATCCTGTCAGAAAGAGGGCTCAGATTCCAGACACCCTGTGCGGTCCACCCCATGGGAGGACAGTGGCTCTGTTGTCAGAGCAGAGCGGGGCTGGCAGGCGTTTCTGGAAGATGATGAACACTCAACAGGTTTCACGGAAGGAAGGGAGGGGGGGAGGAGGGGGAGGGAGGAAGGAAAGGGAGGAAGGAAGGATGGGTCTGGGTAATAAACCGAGGGGTGCAGTGCAGGACCTTAGGGTGTGGCGGTGGAGTTTTGTTAAGTGTAACTGTGCAAATAGAGGTTTCCCTGCATCTTTGAGGTCATGCTCTCGTGAGAGCAAGCCGAGCCCCGCGCAGGTGCTCCCGGGTGCTGCAGCTCAGGCAGAGACTCTGTGGTCCGGAGTGGGGGCTGCTCACCTGTCAGGGCTGGTGAGAGACAGCGTCCCGTCTGTCCTTCCAGGGGAAGCCTCTCCGGTCCGAGGGCCCCGGGGGAGGGGTCCTCACTGTGCCGATGCCCCACGACAGGCCAGGAGTGACGGCCGACTCCCAGGTCTCCTAAGGGTCAAAGTGTCGGCCGTGGCTGTCTTGGGAGACAGTTGTGGGTCCCTGTGGACAGAACCTTCTGGAGCCGAGAATCCTGGAGGTCGAAGGTGATTCTCAGTGGACAGAGACACCGCAGGGTTCTAAGACGTGCTTATTCCAAAGACACCAGTGTAACCAGCACACGGGGGTGTCTTAAAGGGCCCCTTAAAGGAATTCAGCACAGAACATGGAATGTTTCCCGCTGGGAGCAGCAGCTGCTATTCAAGGACGGGAAACTGTTGAGAGCCGGCCAGCAGCCGACCCTGGTGCAGTCGGGACAGACGAGTCGCATCTGCGCGGCCGAAGCGGCTACGGCCGGATCCCTGGTCTCTCTCTCCCTGCGTGCCTGCTTTTGCTGATAGCCGGTGGTGGGAGGCTCGGATACTGGTGCTTTATTACTAGAAAATTGCACCATTCCTACGATTTTGCATGGAGTGACTTGCTGACCACAGAACAGGAGTCCTTAGCAACCCTGATGCTGCCTGCGTCCCCCACCTGGAAAGTCAGGGACAGAACTGAACGATGGGCAGGCCAGCGGCCGGACGCTGGAGGAAGCTGTTGCTGGGAGTCACCCCTTGAAGGCTCAAGATTTATTAGAGCCGCTACCCCTCCCCTCCCCTGGACAGGAGTGTTTATTGATGGGACCAGGTGGGTAAAGCAGCAAGGAGTTTCAGTTAAAAATAATGATCTTAGTACATGGAAAAAATACAAAGAATGCCCCTCCCCACAGGATGTGTTAAGTGAAAAGACCTAGGCAGGAAACCGATGATCTGACTCGGACAATCTCACTTCACCGAACAACAGCTGACTTTCATATGACCCGTGCATCACCCCTGGCACCCTTCACCTTAGACCGACCCATGGAACTTTAATAAACACCTAGTCACCAGTAGACACCTGAAAGTTTGCGCCCGAATAGCTTCCTTGGCTGTCTGATTGATGACCCTCTTGGTCAGAGTAACCTTTTGTTTAGCGTGATTAATGCCTGAAACGTCCTGTGCTTTTTCTGGTTACTTCGGTATTGACTTTTTCCGCCCTGGTGATCGCGCCCTGCACCTGTTCCCCCTGACAATATGTAACCATTCCCTGTAAAAATAAAGAAAAATCTCAACCAGGGAGTCAGTCAGACCCACGAGGCCTGGCTGTCCTCCGGCTCTGCACCCAGTGTCTGACTCTGCTTCCCCCCGCCGCGCCGTTCATCCCTCGGGGCCCCTGGGACCCGCCGAGGCTGGACCCCGGCGGGAAACGACCTTGAGTGGCGTTCCTTAGTCACAGGCCTGGGTTCACACCCGTTGCGCACACGGACTGGGTCTCTCTGCACCTTCTCAAGCTCACCTTCCACCAGCTCTGGGCTTGCACAGACCGCGCACTCCCTGTCAGGTCCCCCGGGCCCTGCCTCCGGGTCTCGGGGCCTCGGGGCCTCGCCCGACCAAGCCCCTTCCCCAGCACCATCTGCACGCGCCCCGCCCTGCCCCTCAGTGCAGGTGGAGCGCCGACTGCGGGAGCCTCTGCTTCCCCTCCCCTCCCAGCTCTTCATCTGTCTCTCCCCCCTTGGCATTCGGACTATTGGGCTGCGTGATGCAGCTGCCCTCGAGGTTATGAACTCTGAAGGCCAAGTTCACTTCCGATCTATCTTTAAATCAGTTCGGTGGATGTTTAGTAAATGCCTGCCACGTAGCAGGCCCTGAACTGATGATGCTCAGCCGCCTTAGCAAGACCCACTGGTTCTAGGCCCATGGTCACTAGTGAACGAGCAAGTGAGGTGATGGGCCAGTCTCAGCAAAGGGTCCCTGTGGAGAATCAGCCCTGAGCTGGAGCACACGGACGCGGACACCTGCCCACACAGACACACCAGGCCAGGCCCCGCCCTAGATGTGAGGGGCCGTACAGCAGTTCATCTGGCCACCGCCCGGGGTGGTCAAGTTCTGCTAAGCGAGAAACTGAATCCTAACCACATCAAAAGCGTATC
Source organism: Anoura caudifer (assembly GCA_004027475.1). Taxonomy (NCBI): domain Eukaryota; kingdom Metazoa; phylum Chordata; class Mammalia; order Chiroptera; family Phyllostomidae; genus Anoura; species Anoura caudifer. The sequence continues at coordinate 23,616 of PVKU01011142.1, read as the reverse complement.
TTCACGTCCTTTCCCAAGGGACATGATCTGGCTACCACCTCTCCCGCTAACTTGGAAGCTCCCTTCAGCGGCAGAATGACGCACCTCCGTATTTGGAGTCTTGTAGCCCGAAGGAACTCAGTGATATTTTTGGAGCGTGTGGCACATGCACCCTTGCATTACGCGGTACTTTTACACGTGAGAGGTGTACCGTGTTCTGTGAAGACAAAAATCTTCGAAAGCAGAACTGTTTTTTTTTTTCTCAATTCAGTTCTGACATAGATCGCTTAAAGTAGTTAGGGTTGATCCATTGGCTGATGTCAGGTTAACTTTAAGAAAAAAAAAATTCAGATGTTCCAAGATTCCCAGTAAATGTTTATGGCTGATAAAATCTTGTCTACTTTAAGCCCGGAGGGTCAGTTAGCCAGATCTCACCAAAGGAAAATTACATTTGCCTTACTTACATTTGATACTGCTCCATAAGGTCTCAATTATCCTGTTTTCTTTCCTTTTTTTTTTTTTTTTAAAGGATGACGCCCTACAAACACAAAGCAGCGGAAATGAGCGATGGACCCTTTAGGAGCGGGGGCGGGGGAGAATCTTTCCCCAGGAACCATGGCTTGTTCAAGTTCCTCCTTCTGCTTGAAATCCTCCAGACTTGCCGGCTTGTGAGACCCCACAAGTGCGTGGGTGCGAGGGGGACCGGCTCTGCAGAAAGCGGAGGGGCTTGCTTGCGGTTGTTCCTGTCCCTAACCCTCCTCAGCGCTTTCTCAGCGGGCTGCAGACGCCGGTCCCTCGTGGATCTCGCCCTCCAGCGATTCCGCGCGTGGACGTGGGTCCTCAGCATGCCCACAGACGCAGCGCAGTCCCGGCGTGCGGCGATCGGTACACCAAGCCTACCAAACAAGTCGGACTTCTGCCAGGTGTCGAGGGATGGCTTCCAGAAGGTTAAAGCATGTGTCTCATGCAGGTACACAAATGTGAACAAAGACACCATGGGACCCTAAGACGTGATTATCCCAAAATAAACCTGTATAACCAAACATACTGAGATTTCTTAAAGGGACGTCACAAAGATTTACTCAGCCCGTTCATGGCGGAACTGGAGGATGACGAAGCGACCCGAAGGGGGACCCAAGATACGCGGGAACGAAAGCCCTGGAGCAGACGCCAGGCGGCTCGCGTCCTGCAGGCAGGGAGGCCATCGCTCGCTCTGGGGTGGCCTCTGTTTCTCGACGGAAGTCACCCTCCACGCACCGGTTTCCTGTGCGATGCTGTCCCGGCTTCCGGCACCCTGTTTATTCAGACAACGCCACCACCCCCTGGGGGTCGATGACTCTAGGCGAGCACGTTCAAAAGATACGTGCTCACCTTTCTTCCTTTAATTTCAAGATTTGATTTTTTTTCCTCAAAAGAGTATCAGAAAAAGGTGCAGGGAAGCCCAGAGTTTTCCAGCCAGTGCCCTGCGCTCCTGTTTTCTTAGCCCGGTGGAGCTCGCCTTTTGTTTTCAGAGCAGACACGCGGCACAGACGACAGAAGTAGGACGCGTTGTCGAGAAGCGCCTGGCTTCGCGGTCCCCGCAGGCAGCAGCTCTGAAGTCAGCCCGTCGAACCGCAGCCAGGACGGTGGGCCTGGCCCCTGTGCAGCCCAGACTCGGGCCCCTCCCGCCAGGGGCGGCACTCACTGGTCTGGGCCTGGGGGTCCTGCACCGCAGCCGGGCCCCGCCCCCCGGTCTGCAGCCTGCCCCGCAGGAGGCACCCTCTGCCGCTGCTTTGCTTTGTCTCTCCCGTCTCAGGGTGGGGTCATGCTGCGTGGGGCCCCGTAGGTGTCAGCGCTTACCGGCTCGGCCTGTTTTCAGCACCGCGTCTGCCCAAAGCCCAGTCACAGCGCCTTCATCCCTTCATGTCTCAGTTCACATGGGGACCCGGCCTGACGGTCACAGGCATACATGTTCCCAGGACCTTCGGTCCTTGTGGCCTGCGGGCCCTCCATGGTCTGCCGCTGAGGCAGAGTCTGGTGTCCCTGCAAAGTAGGGGTCAGGTTGGAGCCTCATCCCGGGGTTAAATGCGTGGGACTGAGGAAAGCCAGCAAGGCCCGAGAGACACCCTGAGCCGTCTTTGTCTGTCTCGGACTCTCCGGACCCACCCACGCCCGACGTGACAGAGAGGAGGGGGCGCCCGGATGCGCTCCCTGGGCGGCAGCTCACTGACGCCCCCTCGGTTTTTTTGGTGTGTGGGTGGGGGGGGCATATAGCACTTCCCCTCACTGAGAATGTCTTTGTTCGCTTTTACAACCATTTGAATTTTGTTCTCGACGCGTGCATCTCAGTCCTGAGGGAATTCATGGGTTTTCCACCCCACAAACCGCTGCAGCGCTCGCCCTGTGGGTGAGCTGGCGACATGGCACACCCAGTGGAGTGGTCTTTGGCGCGGGCGCAGCCGGAGCTGCCGGCTGCATCTGGTACTTCCTTTTGTGCCGTAGCCCTTTCGGCTGCATGTGGGAGTGTGACACAGATTGTTCAGTGTGTGACGCTCGGGCTGGGCTGGTGTGACGAACTAGGGAGCACCCCTGTAGGAGTCACTCACACACGTTTGCGTCTTCCCACAATGCCAGGTGTGCCAGGGGAGGCCTCCCCCAGAAGCCAGCGCACTCAAACGCAGGTCGTGCACAGAACGGGGCAGCCGAAGTGCTGGAAGCGAGAAGAGCGAGCGTCGGCTGTGCAGTCTGGGTGGCTGGCAGTGTCCGCAGGTGGGGAGGGCGCGGTCCACCTGAAGCCAGGCGGCTGCAGTCCTGGCCCATGTCTGGGGCTGGACGTCTGGCAGGGAGGGCTCCGAGCGTCACGTGGTGCGGCCAAGGTTGGGCGCTGGTGGTTGAAGCGTGCAGTTCCTGCCGCCCCCAGTGGGCAGAGGTCCCACTCGTATTGCTGTCCAGACGGCATTCTTCTCCACGTGTCCAGACTTGCGGTTGTGGGTGTCCAAGGCCCCTCCTAAAGGCGTTCCTGTTACATCCCATTGCCTCAGCCTTGACGAGTGCTTGACACGCTGTCCTGGATGACAGCCGCTCTCTACAGGATTGCCAGCGGGGCCCAAAAAGTCTGCTCAGCTCCTGCGTCCCACAGCTGTGATGTGAGGACAAGGGGGCAAGGTGGAGGACAATGGCCTGAACGCCAGCCACGCAACGCAGAGCACCGGAGCCTTTCAGGAGCCGCGAGAGGCCGCGTGGAGGGGACCCACGGGAGGGAGGGGGTCAGGCTGCCGTGCAGGAGGGAGAAGCTTCAGAGGCACCATGGGAGCTCGGAGAAACGTCAGGCTGTGTTTGCTCTTACTGTGCCGGGGCGGTGGCAATGAGCCCTTCAGTGGTGGTTAATGAACAAGAGAGGGAGGGAGTTAACGATTTGCATTTGTATTTTATGGATCATGCCACAACAGTTGCCCCAGCTTTTCCCCCTTTGCTCCCCTCCACTCAACACCCCCCACTCCCTCAGGCCATCCCCCCACCATCGTTCACGTCCATGGGTCACGCGTGTAAGTTCTTTGGCTGCTCCCTTTCCTGTCCTGTACCTTACATCCTGATGGCTATTCCGTAACTGCCTGTTTGTACTTCTCAATCCCCTCACCTCCTCACCCATTTCCCACACCCCCCTCCCATCTGGCAGCCATCAAAATGCTCTGCGTCTGTGATTCTGTCTCTGTTCTTATTTGCTTAGTTTGTGTTTTAGATTCAATTGTTGATGGCTAGGTATTTATTGCCACTTTATTGTCCATAGTTTTGATCTTGTTCTTTCTCTTAAATAAGTCCCTTTAATATTTCTTATAATAATGGTTTTATGATGATAAACTCATTTAACTTTTCTTGTCTGGGAAGCACTTTATCTGGCCTCCATTCTAAATGACAGCTTTGTTGGGTAGAGGAATCTTGGCTGTAGGTCCCTGCTTTTCATGACTTTGATTATTTCTTGCTAATCCCTTCCAGCCTGCAAAGTTTTTTTTTGAGAAATCAGTTGACAGTCCTATGGGAGCTCCCCTGTAGGCAACTAACTGCTTTTCTCCTGCTGCTTTTAAGATTCTCTCTTTACCTTTAACCTTGGGCATTTTAATTACGCTGTTCGGGAGTGGGCCTCTTTGCCTCTACTTTGTTTGGGACTCTGCATTTTCTGGACTCGCATGTCTATGTCCTTCACCAAATTAGGGAAGTTTTCTTTCACCATTTTTTTCAATGGTTTTCCGATTTCTTGCTCTTTTTCTTCTTCTTCTGGCAGCCATGTGATGAGAATGTTGGACCCCTTGAAGTTGTCCCAGAGGCTGCTTACACTATCTTTATTTTTTTTGGATTCCTTTTTCTTCCTGTTCTGATTGGTTGTTTTTTTATTCCTTATGTTCTAAATCATTGACTTTATTCTCAGCTTTATCCACTCTACTGTTGGTTCTCTATAAATTGTTCTCTATTTTAATTAGTGAATCCTTCATTTCTGACTGGATCTTTTTTATGCTGCTGAGGTCCTCACTAAGTTTCTTGAGCATCCTTGTAACGAGTTTTTTGAACTCTGCATCTGATGGATTCCTTATCTCCATTTTGTTTAGGTCTTTTTCTGGGGTTTGGATCAGTTCTTTCGCTTGGGCCATGTTTCCTTGTCTCCCCACTTTGGCAGCCTCCCTGTGTTGGTTTCTGTGTGTTAGGTAGAGCTGCTATGACTCCCTGTCTTGGTAGCGTGGCCCTAATGTAGCAGGTGTCCTGTAGGGTCCAGTGGAACAGCCTCCCCCATCACCCAAGCTGGTACTCAAGTGCACCCTTTGTGTGGGCTGTGTGTATTTTCCTCCTGTAGTTGAGCCTTGATTACTATTGGCAGGTCAATGGGGGAGGGATTTACCCAGGCCAGTCAGCTGCAAGGACTGGCTGTGACCCCTGACCACCAACTTCAACCCCCCGTGGAGGATCAGCTGTGCAGGGTCTGTAGCTGTCCACTGGGTGCGCTGGCCCTGGGGTTTCCTGGGTGGTGGAGTTCAAGGTCAGCCCCAACCTGTGTTTTGCCCGGGGCCACCCTGCCTGAGCTATAAAGCCATCTGAGATGGCCGCTACTTGTGCTGGGCTTGGAGATTCCCAGGAGAAGCCAAGCTGCGAATCTAAGTTGGCTGCTGCTGGTGCCAGGCCTGGGGCTGGCTGAGGCCAGTTGCTAACTTGATGAGAGGATCTAGGAAGTTGTGCGGCCTGAGCCAAGACCAGCCGTTTGTATGGAAAAGTCTCTGTTAACAGCTTGGGTGGGCCCGTAACCTCAGGATCTCCAGGGCGGGGCAAAGAGTATTAGCCAGGTTGATGGGGTCTCACATATGACACCCACATGCTGGCTTTGTCTAGGGGAAGGGCTAACAAAAGGGACAATGACCTCTGTCCACCTTGGTATCTGAGAAAAAGCTGTCCCCCTGCTTCTGCCTTGACGATGGACACTTCAGTTCCTCCCTGTATGTCCCTGGTGCCTTTCAGGCTGGTGCCCCAGTGCTAGAGCTCAGAGGGAGTGAGTCTGAGTAAGTCTCTGGGGGGGCCCCTAAGAGGACTGCTTGAGGCTCCAGAAGTTTCTTCGACTGACTCAGTTGCCACTGGTTTTAGCAGCCAGAAGTTGTAGGGACTTAATCTTCCTGGCGCGGGAACCCTGGGCTGGGAGGCCTGGTGTGGGGCTGGGACCCCGTGTTCCTGAGATGTCCCTCCTGAGGTTTCATCCACCACACGTGGGTGAGGGACCAGCCTGTTCCCTCCTACCAGTCTGGATGGATGTGGTTTCTTCAATTCTGTAGTTGTCAGACTTCCATTCAACTGGATTTATGATGGTTCTGAGTGGTGGTTCTTCCATATTTTAGTTGTAATTTTGCTGCGGTTGTGTGAAGAGGCGAGCCATGTCTGCCTACACGCCATCTTGACCAGAAGGTCGAAGCAGTGCTTTCTGCTCCAGCCCCCCCAGCGCACGTGATTCGCGCCCTGAGACCGAACGCCGTGTCTGTTCTCATGCTTTTCCTTCCCCAGCCTCCCTCTCTGTTATTTCAGTCTTGCTTTAGAGGATGTTATGATCTCTCCAAGCTATTGTGAGACTGTTTATGACTTGCTATTAAATGGCTTGATAGACAAATCTCACCACATAAAATTGCACAAGCATGTGGTTTTAACTAGCAGATTGATCGCCTTTCCTTCGGTCTGACAGGTAAAGTGTGCACAGAGTCTCAGGAAAACGGCCTCTGGGTTTCCTGGCTGTGAAGCTGCTGCCCAGGGTTCGGGCCGACCTGAGGTGGCCTCTGATTCCTTACCTGGCCTTGGAGGAAGGATGCGGTCAGAACATCGATGAGTTCCCTTTATTCCAAAGATTACGATAAAACTGAAAACTAAGAGAATCTTCGTAATTAGGGCGAGGAAAAGACCTTTTTTAGACAAACCTGTAGTTTTTTTAAACGGAGAATGGGGCGGATTTCCTCTGTTGCCGGTGTTGCAGTTGACCCCAGACGTCTACACTCCCAGGACAGGGCCTACGCCTTCATGGAAAGCCCCAAACCCTTCTGAGCAGGAGTGAGACTCCGGAAACAGCGAGTGTGAGAGTGCCCAGGGGGTGGTGTGAAGATGCAGTGCCAGCCCTGTCACCCGTGATGTGGTGAGTTTTTAAATGTCATTCAGTGAGTCACGGGCGTACAGAGGCCGCTCCGGTCTCTGTGAGCTTTGCCCCCAAAGCTCACGGTGCAACCAGAGTCAGCCCTGCCCACGCTGCCAGGCCACCTGGCTGGTCCCTGGTCCGAAGCAGCACACGCCCGGACCCCGGAGCAAAGCAGAGTGCGTCGGAGGTCCTCAGCAAGAGTCGCTGGAAGGGCACTCGGGACACCAGCAGGGAGCGGCAGGGAGTAAGCAGGGCAGAGCGGCGTGCGCAGGTGGGCAGGCCACCCCTGCCCGCCCCCACTCTGCCTGGGCGGCCAGCGACCTTTACGTGAGGGCAGACCACTTAGTGCCCACTCCCGGGACCCTCGAGGTCGGCAGTGCCTCGGACCACAGCTGACACCCCACCTGCCAGCGCCCGGCCTGTGGGCCTCCACACCCCAAGTCTCTCCGGGTCTTGTGATGTCGACTGAGAGGAAGCAGATGGGTCGGGACAGGAGGTTAGATGAGAAAATCCGCCTTGGCCATGAAAACACAGCAAAATGAAGGTCTGAATTCTTTCTTTTTCTCAGCAGCTCAAAAACCGTGTTTTGGGAGCAACTGACTGTTCTCTCCGAGGTGAGGGGGCAGCTCACGGGGGAGACTCACCCTCAGCGGAGGATTTTGTGTACCCTCTGCAAACAGACTGGCCAACGTGGGTTGGTGAAGGGGTTTTGAAGCTCAAACAGCCTTGGCTAGAAAGCCACACAAAGCCCCAGCTCAGACCCTTTTCCCCCCACCCGTGAGCCCCTCTGTGTGGCGGAGCAGCCAGCTGCCCGCGGGAGAGGATGGGGCTGGGGCAGCTTCCTCCCTCACCCGGAGGGAGGACGGCCTCGCATGCAAGGGACAGGGAGTGGGCACTTGCAGTGTTCGGGGTCCCCACTGGCCCTGCGGTCTGGCTGTTTGGCAGCAAGAAGGCCACCAAGCAGAAGGGACCGCGCAGTCCCTCGGCCCCTCGGCTCTGCACGAAGCTTCCTTAGATTAGCGCCCAGACTAATTATTATGACATGTCCCTGCAGGAAGGGCACCGCGGCTTTTCCCAGACGGGCTCCCCGAGAGCGGCTGTGCACCGGCCGAGCGGGCATCTGGCTGGATTAGGGAGATTGAAGCTGACAGCTGGTCTTTTTGCAGGGGCGCAGGCAACCCTGGCTGGTGGAGGGGGGATGGGGGTTGGGCCCCCGGCCCAGCCAGGTCAGAAGGCTGGTTTCCCTGTGGCCAGCACTCCAGGCCGGGGCGACTTTTTCAAAAACAAGGGCTGTGCCCATGGTTACACTTTCCACGCCCAAACGACCTGAGGCCAGAAGACCCAGGCAGACGCGAGGCAGAACGTGGCGTGGACACAGACGAGAGAGGGGAGCCCCTCCCGGGGGGCAGTCTCAGAAGGCCCAGCTCGGGGACCCATGTCCCTGGAGCAACGAGTCACCTTAAGTGTCCCCTGGAAGATTGGCTTACTTGGTCGGTGGGTATTAAACCGGGACTTAAAAGATTTATTTGCCCAGAGAGAGACCTGGCAGTGTTTGGAAATGAAACTAATAACAGCATATGCGTGTGTGCGGGTGCGTGTGTGCGTGTGTACCTGGGCGCGCGTACCTGGGCCGGGCGTGGCGCTGAGTGCTCAGTGTGCGTGAACTCGCCCAGGCCTCCCGGCTGCCGCAGGAGACGGGCAGCCTTGCTGTCCTTCGTCCGGAGGAGGGAGTGGGGCTTGGAGAGACCAGCTAGCTGGGGTGCTCGGAGAGTTTTCTGCAGGACAGGTTCCCGCCCAGTGCGGACAGCGACATCCGTGTCGGAGGTGGTGACGAGGCTTCAGAGACACGGAACAGAGCAAGCCAGCGTGCACTGCACCTGGTGAGAGTGAGCGCTGCCGTGCTCGGTTCAGTCGCACGTGTGCTCGTGCTGTCTGTGTGGCGCATGGTGCCCCCTGGGCCTGGCCACTGACCCCACAGGCTGGCTCAGCCGCTTCTGAACTGGTGTCAGCGTGGCGGTGAACTCGCGAGCACAGCGTCTGCAGGGTCTGGCTTGTTGGAATCTCTGAGGGAACCGTCCGTCCGGCTGCCGCCGGCCAGTCTGCTCAGCCTGGCTCTCCACGCTGCGTGTGGTGCGGCCACGCAGAAGCTCCGACCCGCGCCCCCCGGGATGGCACGTGGCTGTTCCCTCCCCTGTGCGGTCACCGAGTGCGCTGCCCCGAAGCCCCCAGCTCGCTCAGGAGACGCCCCCAACCCGCACTGCGGGACGGGGCGCGCCCCCTCAGTGAAGCGAGAACACGCAGGCAGCCGGCCGGAGACTGGTGGACGAGAAGCACGTGAAACCTGGTCGGCGCAGACAGAAACATGCTGAGTGCGAAGTACGCGGTGGATGATGAAGTCGACAGACGGGAAAGAGCTCAGCGATCTTTACATTGTCACCCTGGGAATGGAAACTTTCAGGATGCGTTGAGCTAAAGGGAATAGTTCAGCTCACCTGTTGTGGTTTACCTTACAAAGGCGGCTGCCCAGCGTTACAGGACCTGCGTGCCTCCCCCTGCATCCTTTTCGAGTAACCGCCCCTCCCCCTCCGCGGGCTGCGGCTAACTACCTGCCCTGGGAACGCAGCTAAACTTCTTTGCATCTGGGCTCCTCTCCCCGTGAACTAGAGAGAGTCGCGTGTCTCCCTGACTCCGCGGTTAGGAATGAAGGTAGACATTTCGTACAGTGTTGAAAACAGTGTGTTCGTGACATAACCCGTCCCGGAAAGTTAGGTATTCCTGCTCCCAACACCATCCCTGCTCCTCGGTGGGCCGCGAACTTGGCCGCTTCAGCAGCGGGCCCTCTGCCCTCGTCTCTGGGCCCGTGGCCGGTGCCGGTCAGCACAGGTGGGGCCGCCGTTCGTGCCCCAGAAAGGTGACAGGACACACGCTTGCACAGCCCGAGCGCCCTCCCTGCGGTGCGGCTGCCGCTCGCACCCGCTGCTTTTGAAGGTGAGCTAAGCCCGCCCAGCTCCCAGTAGGGCTGATGGGTCCCGCTCCCCCGACCCAGAGAATGCTGGGAAGGGTCCTCTCCATGCCCAGCTCCAGTTCGGGGGACTGCTGCCAGCGTCTTTAATGTACCCGAACACCCAGGCCTTAAAAAAAAAAGTGAGGATTAAATTTGGAAATAGATATACACATTAAGAAAGAAACCGGAATCCCTCTGGAACCTAAGAGTATTTAATCTAAATCTCAAGCTTACATATAAGAGTCTGTTATGGAATTTTTTGCCTGGAATCGTATGTAAGACCCTTGCTTTGGGCTACAATGGTGCCTCTTGTTCTCCACTCATTGAAAAACAAGTTCTGATCTTTTCCTTTTAAAGTATTCTGTTTCCAAATGCTGCCTTGGTTTAGAGAGAGAGAGAGAGAGAGAGAGAGAGAGAGAGAGAGAGAGAGAGAGAAGCTACACTTGGTGCCCTGAATTGGAGGCTGCCCTTCCCGGTCAGTGGCGCAGCATTTACTTTCTCGACGTTCGAGTGAGTAATCAGTCCCCCGAGGGGAAGATGGTATTGGAGAGCAAGCAAATTCCGTGGATGAGAGCCACAGAATTTTCCAAAATGATTATAAACACATGCTCTCAGCTAATAATAGTGAGGGTTTTGTTGAGGGGTAAGAATACTGAATTGGACTACACATCTTGAGGAAGAGAAATGCATTTCCGTAATTCACTTTGAATTTCAGAGCTTTGATTTCTATTGTCCGTTGTTCTGGTTTGGGGAGAAAATCTAAATGATACAGATGATTCTGTCCAGCAGGCAGGGTTCTGCCCTGATGAGGGGCCTGTGGCTGGAGTGGTGGTGTGTTCTCCCGCCCTGGGTGTTTCAAGTGGCCCCTGTGATCCCGCCGAAAAGTCTCCAGAGACTCACCAGCAGCAGGCTCGGCTGTGAGCGGGGCCAGGCACGGGGTGCCTGCCGGGGCCCCTGCACCCTTCCCAGCGGAGCAGGAGTCACGCTTCTCTGCGGCGGGGCCCAAGGCCATTACATGCTCATCAAAGGTCCAGTCACTTCTGATCGGGTCCAAGGGCCACACGCCAAACGAGGAATGTTGAATTGGACATTGTTCCCCAGACTTTAAAAATGAGACTGTCCAAGACGACTCAGAAAACGGTGTCATCCACGCAGAACCCTGAAGGGGATGGACGAAGCAGCCCCGGCCCCACCCGCCCTTGTAGCTGACACACTCGGCGTGCTCCCTCGCCTTCCCCGGGGCTTCGCTGTCACATGAACTGTACTTCAGCACCTGCACGCAGATACTTTGTCTCTGTAAGAAATAATGAGTTAGTACACGTGAGTCCTGGGCCCTGGAGTGTTAAAACCGTACGTGACATATAGTACTAAGCTGCAAGTGGAAGCTACGGAAGCAGTATCCTTGCCTTGATGGTCTTTGAGAATGTTGTTATTTCAGTGAAGCATTAAAGAGGTAATTTGTGGCACTTCCCTTGACAACCTAGAGCGTCGTGTTGTTGTTGGGTGTGTGGCTGGTGGAACAAGTTGCCCCCCCCATGGGGGCTGCTGTAGTTTTGGGGCAGTTTCCAGGGTGCAGTCCACCCCCCCCACTTTCTCACCTCTGCCCTCTACAAACAAAAGGCAAGCCTGACACTCCGAGCTGGCACACAGCTGGGAGGGGGGACAGTCACTAGGGCAGATGACAGAGTCGAGACTCGCTCCTCTAGGGGAGGGAGAACACTGCGTTTAACCAACGCTCAGGGGTGCGCGGGAACGCTGCCGCACAGGTACCGGTCGAAGGCAATGGCAGCAGTGATGGGGGAGGACCAGGGGCTTTTGTGTGGGGATGAGGACAAGCCCACCGTTCTGGGAAAGCAGATGAGCCAAACTCCATCTAAGAACCAAACTTGAGTGGGGTGGCCAGACTCCCCTCACTTTGTCCTTGGTACATCACATCTGCGCCGCGGTTCCCCTTTCTGGGCACCGGGTTTTATGGGACACACTGAGGGAGGATGACGAGAAAGGGGCCCGAATGATGGTCCATCAGGAACAGAAAGCCGCAGAAAGGCCAGGCCTTTGGGGCTGCCGTGGAAGTTGTCTTCTTGTGGTCAGGGCCGACCAGGGAGAGGAGAGCGCTTGATGGAAGCACAGGGTCCGCCGGGGCGCAGCGGGTTCTGAACACACACCGGTTGTGTGGTCCTCGCTGGGGGGGGGCTGGCATTCTGGGTGGCTGGGTCTGTGCACCGGGATCGTAGCTTCCGAGGGGCACCCCCCGGCCCCTCGCCTCCCGCCAGCTCTCCCAGGCTGCTGTGACGCCCACGGAGGCTTTATCCTGTTACCTCTGTACAGCCCATTCGTTCTCATTTTTGAAACAATTGAAATAGTTTTAAAAATTAAATATGGTTTTGAAATTAGTTGACTATGAAAATCTTGTTTACAAGTCGCTATGTGGCTGGTTGACATCTATTACCTGTTATTTAGTTTGCGCTTACGGGGTTGTGATATGCATGTATGTATGTGATCGCTGTGTGCACGATAACACACATGTGGTCAGTCATGGGCCCAGGTGCAGTGCCCGGTGACAGGGGATCAGGACCCCCGGCCGCCTCAGTGTCTGTTGCGTAGCAAGCACTCTGTCGACATTTGGTGGACCCGTTAAAATACACTGATTTATCAGACAGAAAACGAAAGCTCCTGGTTTGTTTCTCTGCGGAAAGCTGGAGAGGGGGGCGGCAGCTGTGCTCGACTTCCTGGGGTTCCCCCTTGCCAGGAAAGGATACGTCCCTGTGTAGTTGCGAATCGCAGGTGTGACCGTCTGGGCTCAGGGCATCAGCCGCTCCTGCAGGAAGTGCGACCCCAGCAGCCGGCCGGCCCGTTTCGTCCCAGACCGAGTCGCTGCTCGTCCACGGGGGGGGTGGGCTGCCTGCTGGGGAGGGTGTCTCTTTGCATGTCTTTTGCGGAGAACAAGGTAGCAGATTAAGCAGTGGATCAAACATAAGTGAAAGGCTTGCCCACCAAGTTAAAAAGCAAAAAAGAACCGAGCTAAAATAAAAATAGCTCCAGCCCAGAGATCAAGAGGATGATTTTGTCCAAGGAAAGAACAGAAGTGGCTTACACTCTGCCAGGCCACGGCTTCAAGTGCATCTTTGTGCGGACGGCCCAGGCTCTGAAAGGCTTCATTATCTCGGGGCTGAAGCCGCGGCAGCCGGCTCCGCCACAGCAGAGCTGCGGGCTGTGGAAGCGGCCTCCAACCATCGCGGGTTAATGACTCAGCTCTCCAAATCAGCCTCCAGCCAACAAACGCAGCCTGCAGACTCAAAAGCGTATCTGTGGCTGAGATTATGGGAAGGGAGTGGGTTCCTTTCCATTTAAAAAAAATGGTTATTTCTATTGTAGGAACCACAAGAAGGAAAAGGGAAAAAAATAAGCCTGCCGGGGACCCAGCAGGCAGCGAAGGCTGGCAGCTGGACAGCCGCGGGGAGACAAAATCAGCCGGTATCAGTGCCCACAGGGCGCTGCTCTCTGGCTCCCAGAGCAGGCGGCCCGGGTCCCACTGTCCGAGAAGAGAGGGAGAGGCGGAAACGGGGACACCCCAGGTCTCGCTGCCAAGGCAAGTTCTCACGGGCACCATTTTCCAATGTGACCGAACGTGCGGGAGGAAGCCGCCTCCAGCTGCCCGCAATGGAAGAGCTGGTCGAAGATGAGCCCTCCCTCCATGCGTCCCCGGACTCCCTTCCGAGCCCACCTCCTCTCTGGGGAAGCGGGCTCATGCTGAAGTCGTTGGTTTTGTGGGGACCACCACCACCGCCTCCATCAAAACCTTCCTTTCTTCCTTTCTTTCGGTCCTGCTTTCCTCCCCATCAGTCATCCGTCGTGGCCGTCAGAGGCTCCCAGAACTCCCTCAGGGAAGGATTTCTCCAACAGGAGTAGGTCCCGGGTATAAGGAAATTTGGTGTTTTCATTACGACCACGTGCTGATGGGTTGGAAGGACGACCCCTCGCCGGCGTGGCGGTTTGCACGGCGGAGCCTCAGTTGTGCAGGTCAGTGTTTCCCAGGCACAGGCCTACGAGTGCGTGCTCAGCGGTGGGAGAGGGTGTTAGTCTTTTCAAAGGACCCTCGCGATTCAAATCCGAGACGGCGAGCTGCACGGACGTCGGTGCTGCTTTTGTCACAGCGGGGACTGTCACAGCGGGGACCGTCACAGCGGGGACCGTCACAGCGGGGACCGCCACCCGCCCACCTCTCCGCTGACCTGGTTTCTGGGAGTGCCGACCCGGACTGGTCTGTAGCTCAGAGGAACAGCGTGTGAGTGTAAGAATCCCGGGACCTAAGTTCAGAAGATCCGGGTCCGACCTTCAGGCAGCGCAGCTCCGGGAGATCTGCTCACCCTCCACCGTGGACCCAGGATGACGTGAAGCTGGGGTGACCCACCAGGATGGCGCACACAGGACCGTCACCCGCCTTACCGGAGTGGACCGTGCTCGTCGGCACGTGGGGAGTTTTCAACCCCCTCCCTTGGTGTCTGTTCTGTCCCCTCTCCCTCCTCATAGAAACCTCTGCCTCCCCTGAGAGGGGGGGACGGGCTCTGAGACGAGAGTCCCCACCTTCCAGGTGGCTGACATCTGAATAAACCGCTTTCCTTCCCATCAGCACCTGCCTCTCGAGCGCTGGCTTTTGTAACGGTTGCTGGACAGTCACACCCGCATCTCGGTTACGCTTTCACAACCAGCTGATGCTCAGTCTCCCCAACACACACCTGCTGCTCCAGAAGCAGGTGAGCCAGGCTGCTTGCAGGTATCTCAGGTATGATGTAAGAACTCTTCTTAAAATCAGACTGATAGGTGTCTGCTCAGGTCTGGGTTGGGTAAACTATAGATAAAGTGCTAGGATGATGCCTGGCATGGAGAACCAATGTTTTTAAGAAAATTTTATCTTTATTTTTTTTGGTACTTTTTTTCCATTACCATTTACTCCCCATACCTCTCCCATCTCCACCCGCCCCCCCCCCGGCCCCACCCCACCTGCAGTCACCACACCGCTGTCTGGTCTGGCGTGTTAATCTTAACACCACGTTTCTGCCTCCAGAGCGTTCCTGGTGCTCTGCGGGCTGCGCCACGAGGCTCAGGGAGCCCGGGTGGTACACAGGGCGGGCGTCCAAAGCTGGCCGGATGCTGAGAACAGGTGACCTCCTGCCAGTTTCCCCTGGACAGGTGGGGCCAGCGACCAACGAATCGCTCACTCATGGCTGTTTCCTTTTTGAAAAACTGGTAAGATCCACATAAAATTTCCCAGTTGACCTCTCTTTCCTATGCGGAAGATGATCCTGAGCCTGCAGGGCGTCCCAGGCTTCTCCAAGTGCAGCTCTCCTTGCCCCCACGTCCTCTGTGTCTGCAGACGGGACCCCAGACTCGCCTTGGTGGGAGGTCCATGCAGCCATTGTCAAGTGTGCAGCTGAGTGGCCCTGGAGCACGCTCACGTCTGGTGCAGGCACCACCGCCTCGCACCTCCAGAACTTGCGCCCTCCTCCCAGGCTGAAACTCCATCCCCGCGACACCCGGCCCTCCCCGACTTCCTGTCTCCGCCACTGGGACTCCTGCGCCGCGGTCTGTGTGGAGTGATGCTCTGATGTTTAAACCACGGTGAACCGGGAACGCTGCGCGGCCCTGTCCCACGGTCTCCTGCGCAGCGGGACCTGCCCAGACCCCCGTCCTTGGGTGGGTGAGGTTCGTCGACGCAGCTGACAGGTGTCCCCGCCGTTGCCTCCCGAGTTCGTCCTCTGTCCTGGCTGGGAGGACGGACCGTTCTCCAGGCCCTGCTGCCCTCGGGGACCCGCCCAGGAAGTGCTCCGCGGCCCAGACGGGAAGGAGCAGCGTTTCCTCCGGCTCGGGGCGGGCATTTCCAGTTGTTTGCCCTGGGAGCCCTGGCTGCCTGGCTTGCAGCTCGCTGTGGGTGGATTGGAGACCCGGCCGCCTCTCCTTGCGGGGTCTCCTCGCGGCCTCGGCGAGGCCGCGGACGCATCGGAGGGGCTCTGCCGTGTTCTCCGTTCTGCGGCTGCGCTGCCGGGCGGAGCAGGCGACACGGGCCGGGAGCTCGTGTGCGTCGCTCGTCCTGCCTGGCCCTCGGGCGCCGGGAGAGGGGCCGCAGGGGCGGAGACTTTCATTCACACCTGCTCTGCGATCGCTGACGGGCACCCTGTTCCGTGCTAACTCTGACGGGACGAGACAGGACATTCAACCCCATCCTGGGCAGGACCCCGGAGATGCCAGCCCAGAGGGGAAGCTCGTGGCGTAGGCGGTGGGGCGCAGAGGCCCACGCGTTCCTCCTCCTCCTTCGTGGTCCTCCAGCTCCTTCCGCTCGGCCTGCGCGCAGGAGCTCCCCGCCCCGACCCTCCGCTCACTCGGTCCTCCAACACACTCCTTCTCCTCACCGTTCCCTGTGTGCGTTCGTACGGCTGGTGGGTTTTTAATTTTTTTAATTTATCGGGGTGTATAGGTTAATTAAATAAGTATCGACTGCACGGTTCTACAATACGCCATCTGTCTACTGTCTTCGTTTGTGCTGATGGACAAGGAAAGGGACAATCGGAGTCAGTCAGTGGGCAGAAGAGGGGCGGGAAATTGCTTTAGAGAGACGCCGCCCCAGGGAGGGAAACCACGCGTGTCCCTTTCTGCCTGTGCATTTTATAAACAACGTGCCACCCACCCGGGAAATAAGGGTCCTTTCAGGTAAATAAAATGAGCCCCAAACCCTGTACACTAAGGAATAAAACTTCCTCAGTTACATGAAGCTTTGCATCCATGTGAGAGATTTAACTTAACCCTCACTTTGCTTTGAAAGCAATGGATGAGAATCTGCAGACCATGTTTCTAAGGCTGAGCGTGGCCGCTAACGTGCTTTGCTGTCTTCGTCCGGGAGCCTCCTCGAGCTGCTGCCGTGTGTGCAGAGAAAAGTAGCCGTGCTCTCTCCGCCTGGATCGGTGACGCCACCCCCCCCCCCTGCAAGAACTGACAGCCGCCCACGTACTTTCACGTATCCCTTCCCACCCTCTGTTACTGCGTCAGGTGCTCAGCTCGCAGGGCGGGCCGGAGCAGGTGCGCGGTCGTGAGTGGGCAGAACGCAGTTCCTTCTCGTATCGTTCATTACTGCGTTAGTTTTCACACGGACAACTGTAGACCTGCTGCTGCCCCACCCTGCGTTTTATAAACCCTTCAGTACGTTTTTATAGGCCCTGCTTTCAAAAACAGTGAGTCGTCCTTCAAATATAATAATTAAGAAGACAGAGGAACCCAGCCTTGTGTGCGTCCCTCACATAGTCATCGTTTCCGGCGCTTTCCGTTCCTTTCCGTCGGTCTGAGTTCTCACTTGGTGTCACGGCCCGTTGGCTGAACGGTCTTCCTTTGAGGCTTGTCAGTAGTGCCGGCCCGCCGTGACAACTTACCTCGGGTTTCAGGGGCCCGAAAATGTCGGCAGCCTCACCCGCACGTCTGAGCGATGTGCGGGCTGGACGTGAAGTTCTGGGCCGACAGGCTTTGTTCCGGTTTTTCCTCTCAGCACTTTGAAGACGTTCTTCGTTGCGTCCAGGGTTGTGTTACCTGCAGTGAGACGTTAACGTTCCTTTGCGCTGATTTCACTGTCTTTAACGTGCCCTCTTTCTGGTTGCTTTCTAAGTTTCTCTTTGACTTTGGTTTCCAGAAATTTTACTGTAACCTGCCTCGGCGTGGTTTTCGTTCCATAATCCTGCTAGAGAGTTGGTGAGTTTCTTGGGTCCCATTCTCAGATCTGTGGGTTGGTAATTTTCAAAATTTTAGCCATCATTTCTTCTTTTTTTCCCCCTCAATTCTTTGTCTCCACTCTTGCTGGGACTCCAATTGCCTGTATAGCAGATTCTGTGATATTTTCCCAGAGGTTATTGACATCTTTCTTTTTTCTAATTTTTTGCTTTCATTTTTACTTTTAATAATTTCTATTAACCAGCTTTCAACTTTATTGATCCTTTCTTGGGCAGTTTCCCATTCAGTGTTAATTTTATTCAGTGATTTTTAACTTTCAAAGAGTGTAGTGTTTTGGCTCTAGAATTCCATTTGGTTCTTTTTTGGTAAATGATTTAATGTCTCTGCAAGAGTTGTTTTAAAGCCCTTGCATGATTATTCTAACAAGTGAGTCACCTGCAAATCTCTTTCTAATGAATGCTTTTTTCTTAAATGTGGGTCTTTTTGTTTGTTTGTTTTGCTTTCTTGCATGCAGTGTGAGTTTCAAAGTTGACATTGTGGACATTGTGCACGGACACCAAGGTGTGGCTGTCTTACCTCCCAGAGTGGGCGCCTTTCCTCTCTCTGGCGTTCAGGAGGGGGAGCCGATCATTTGGACTTCTTCTCGCATTGAGTTGTGCTTGGGTGGGATCACAGGCCACCTTGTGGGGTCCCCTGGGTTAGCCCAGCCTCCCTCATCGCAGGTTGGTGACCCTTTGTCAGAGGTCGAGTTGGGCGAGAGGGGCTGAAGTTGCAGGTACGTTTAGTTTGCCTTTGGACCGAATGGCAGGGCTCTAGAATCGGCAGGGCTGCGTGGCTCTTCCCTGTGTCCCCAACGCCCCCCACCCCGACAAGCTCTTTCTCCCGAGCCACAGGGTGTGCGGTTGGGGGTGAGAAGGGTTGTGGGTCTAAGCGTTCCGCCCCTGCCTTGGGGCCCTTCCAGATGCCAGACCTTGCAGCCAGGCCGTACTACCTTAGAGAGCTTGGCCGAGATCCCACCATCCCTGAGAAGTGTCTCCATCCCTCCCGGCTTCTGTGCGTGCCCAGACCAGGCGCAGGCCCCGCGTGGGGCAGTGGTCCCAGCTCCCTGCTCTCAGATGAGAAGCTTATTTCCGTTGGAATTGAGCTCATCAAGGCTTCTCTGCACCCGTTCCCCTTCCCCAACCACAGCCCCTCATTGAATCAGTCATTCGCCTCCAACCCGAACCTCAGCACAGCAGGGAACACCAGCCTTGGTGTTGTATTCTAGCCTCGCCTGACACTTCACTGGTTTTTCATTTTTATTCAAATGAGCAGAATAAATTTTTAGACATCATAGCGGTAACACTGCAGCACCCCTGAGATGTGGCACAAACATTTACATTCACTCCTGGGTGGCAGATTCATGAGGGGCTCGCCAGGGGAGCCAGGGACTGGGAGCTGGTCGCCGCGGCCGCCGCTGTGGCTGTGCCTTCCCGCAGACCGATCCTTCTCCCGAGGGTCCCAGCTCTGCTGGGGCCTGACGAGGCTCCGAATCGCCGAGCAGCAGCTCTTCCGAGGCTGCTGTACGAGCTTCAGGTTTTGAGAAGCACGAGCGCACACCTCACCTCCTGGACCGACGACAGTCTTTCCGTGCTAGGGTTCCGGAACGCGCCACGGATCTGGTCCGCAGTGGAGCCGCTCGGGATTCCACCGCGTCAGCAAAGTCAGGTCCTGGGCTGGGCCGGAGTGAGTGTGAACGACCGCAACGGCCTCCCATGGACATCCGACTGTGGCTCGAGTCCTTGCGAAACGTGAGATCTTTAGAAATGTGCTGAAGGAAGAAAATCTTTTGAGGTCGAATATCTTGGGAAGATGACCCTCTGCTCCTGAACAGTCAAAAAGGACGCTAACATATCTATTCGTGCCCCTTCCGAAAAGAAAGTCAGTTTCCTTTTCGTTCAGCCGAACTGTTCTCCAGATCGTCTGCACATTTTTTCCCTACCCTGGAGGCGCGGGGGTCCTCCGAGGTCCAGCTGACCCGCCACGCCCTGAGCTGGAGCTCCTGTGCGGAGGGGTGGCGATGCTGGTGCCCGCGGAGGTCTCCTCCGTGCCGGCCAGGCGTGGACTTGGGCGGCAGAGTGGTCTGCCCACCCGGGGCTGTTTTTAAGAGGCTGCCTCGAGAGGCAACCACACATTGGTGTTTCTCTCCCTCTCTTTGTCCCTCCCTTCCCCTCTCTCTAAAAATAAATAAATAAAATCTTTAGAAAAAATGTTTCAACCATGACTGGAAAAGGAGGTGTGGGGAATGAACCCCTGACTGTTTCCAGTGCCCGGGCAGAGCTGAGATAACTGGGTTGTAATGCACCCGCGTCTGCAGCGGTGGCGGATTTCTGTGCGAGCATGTGTGCGAGCAGGTGTGCAAGCAGGTGTGCGTGCCGCCCGCAGCCCAGGCCCGCGGAGCCGAAGCCGGCCGAGGGGAGGGCATCTGTCCCAGGGCACGCAGCACGGGCCCTGTGCTTGCGGATCCCTGGGCTGACGGCCCCGCGGGAGGGGTGAGAATGTGACTTACGTCCTCGAAGCCCGACGGGGCCGCGCCGGCACTGGGCTGGGGGCACAGCCTCTGGACGTCGTCCACAACCAACGCAGGCTTGTCTGGCTAGGAAAGGCCAGGTGCGCCGACCGGGCCGGCCTCGAGTTACCTGAACACTCACACAGCTGAAAGGCGTGTGGTGTCTCTGCGTGATCAATGTTACGTCCTCACGCCGGTGGAGTTCATGTACACAAACATCACCGTTTCAGCCACCGCGAGTGGCTCTTTTAACTGGCTCTCTGTGCGTTCTCGGCAGGCGGTCCAGCACTTGCACCTCGTTCCAGAGCACCCGATCACCCCGCGAGGGTGCCGAGTCGCTCCCGTTGCCCCTCCGTCCCGCCCTGGGGACCGCCAGGCTGCTGTCTGCCTCTGTGGCGTCACACGCTACATGACCCTCGGGTCTGGCTCCCGTCCCTCACCGTCCTGCTCTCAGGCTGGGTCTGTGTCCGTCATGGCGCCCGTTGGCCCCCGTCCCTGCGTATGGCTCCGCGCGACCCCCACCGCGCGGGCATTCCGTGTCCCGTTCGCCGGTTCCTCCGCTGATGGGCGTTTGGGCTGCCGCACGTTTCGGCTGCTGTGCACATCCGTGCACAAGTTTTTATGTGACCATCATTGCCAGTTCTTTTGTGCGTGTGCCTGGAACAGGATCGCTGTGCTCCGGGGTTTTTGCGTTGGACTTTCCGAGGAGCGCCCGCCCTTCTCCCTCGGGGCTGCTGCGCTGTTTTCCCCGCCCACCGGCAGCGTCGCGGGGCCGGTGTCTCGGCGTCTCCGGCGTCTCCGCCGTCTCCGCGTCCTCCCAGCACCTGGGTGGCTTCCCTGCCGGGGTTGCAGCCGCCCCCGTGGGCGTGAGGCCCGGCCTTCCTGTGCTTTCTGACCTGCGCTTCCCTGGTGACGAGCGACGTTAATGAAGCGTTTTCGGCGGGCTCCTTGGCCACTGGTGTATGTTTTGTGGGGTGATGGCTATTCCAGTCCTTGGGTTTTTGTCCTGTTGTTGGTAAGTTGTAGGAGTTCGTTACATATTCTGCATAATGGACGCTTGTCAGATACACGATTTGCGAATATTTCCTCTGTTCTGTGGGTTGTCTGTTCACCTCCTGGCGCATGCCCTCCGACCCACCCCCGTGGCTTTCTCAGAGCTGGCCCCAGATGAGAGTCAAGGTGCCGTCTTCACCGAGACTTCGGTTTCTTCGCTCCTCTGACACGTCCTCTCCAAAGGCAAGAAAACCCGCGTCCTGATAAATTGATAAATGCCTTCCCACGGGGTGGCGGGTGTAAATGATGGGTGGGGCCTGATGACCCGCCCCTGCCGGGGCGCGAGTGTCTCAGCAGGTGAGGAGGGAGCGGAGGCGGTCGCGGTGTTTCGGGGTCGCCGACCGCTGTGGGCTGCAGCGTGGGCGGCCTTTCTGTTGCTCCTGAAGTCACTAAGTGAACACCTTCAATTCCACTTAAAACAAAGATGCTGGTCCTGGGCCTAACATTTTACAAAAGCCAGGGGTGCCTCTGGGAAACGTCTACTAAGCCTCTGGGACCGCAGTCTGAGGTTCAGATGCTTTTGGGAAACAGACCCTTTCCTTGAGACTCCTCTCTGGGGCTCAGAACGCCCCCTCTGAGCTCTCGCCGCCATATCAACCCATGTGTCTTCAGGAGACCATGACCTCTGCTGGCCACAAGTCCTTTTCTGTTCAGGATTCTGGGCTCGGTTGTCCGGGGCTGACATGGACCCCTGGTCCCAGTTTCCCATGCCGGTGCGGCGCCACCCGGGCTTCTCCGCCATTCCCGGGTCGCGAGTCTTCACGTCAGCATCACCGACGCTGACGTGCAGAGGCGGAACCTGAACCACCCGAATCGGCCGGCTGCGGCTGGCAGGTACGCGGGGCTGTCCCAGCGAGTGTCCGGTCTGCAAGCTGCCGTGAACAGAGCTCTTTTCAGCTGCTCTGGCACAGCCACCTGCCGTCTGTGCCCCACTTCCTGCCAGGAAGCTCCGGGACCGTCAGCCGCCAAAGCCAAGTGATTAGAAAGCGGAGGCCTTCGTGCCAGGAGCTCAGCCTCTGTGGGTTTTGTTTGCAGCCGCAGAGGGACCAGGAATCGCCAGCAGGCACCACGGAGACTAGGCTCCTTATCCAGAGAAGTAGGGGAGGCTCTGCCTGCGAATCGGGGAGAGGAGCCGCAGGGTGAGCCTTTGCTTCCCAGGAGGCCTGCGCACGCCGGGCTTGGCCGGTAAGCGTGCGCAGCAAACAGGCCCCGAGCTGCTCGCCCGCTCAGTCGTGAGGGTGGAGACGGAAGCGCAACAACACGAAGCTGAAGAACCAGGCCAGCTCAGCAGCAGAGAAGTGAAAAATTGAAGTTCTTTAAAATACCATTAAAACAGGAAACGTAAATCTGACAGAAGGGGCGCAAGGCCTGTGCGATGAAAACTGCAGAACGTTGCCGAGAGAAGTTAGAAAGATCAGACTAAAGGGACAGGTGCGGTCACGCCGCAGGTGGCCACACTGCTCAGATGCCAGTTGCCCCTAAAGCGGTTTATGGATTCTACGCGGTCCTCATCAGGATCCCAGCAGACTTTTTGTAGAGGTTGAAGGGCCAATTCTAAAATTTGCACAAAAGTGCAAAGGACCTAGACTACCCCGAGTGACTGTGAAGGGGCAAAGCCAGGGCGCTGAAGCCGCCTGATCTCAGCATGTACGAAGCTCGGAATACAGGCGCCGAGGCCGAGCTGCACGGCAGGTCGCAGGGGAGACCAGGAACGGGCCGCTCACGCGCGGGCTGCCGACGCCCGGCAAAGATGCAAACGAAGCTTGGTTTGGTGGAGAAGGCAGTTTTTTCAACAGAAAGTGCTGGAATAATTGGATAGCCACAGGCAAAAATACGAACTTCGATCCACATATTTCACAGTGTGCAAAAGCTACTCAAATAAATCATAGACTTAAAGATAAAACCTACACATGCAAAACTGCTAGGGAAAAAAAACACAGGAAAATTTTTTGTGACCTTGGGTTAGGCCAAGTTTTCTTGGGTACGATACCAAAGATGTGACCAATTAAAAAATTAATGACAAACATCATAAGAATGAAAACATGTGCTTTAAAGACATGGTTAAAAAAATGAACAGACAAGCCACAAACTGGGAGAAAAATAACAGAAATCGTGTCAGATAGCATATGTCTAATAAAACGTTCATATAAAAACACATATAGAACGCTCAAACTCAGTAACAAGAAAACAACACAATTTCAAAAATGCACGGAAGATTTGAAGAGATGATTAAATCCAAAATGTTTAAAAAGAAGACCATTATCACTGTCGGTGTCGAGAAAAACCCAGCCCAGCCCTCGGCGCTGCTGTCCGGAGCGGCTGTGGCCCGTGCCGGGGCAACATGCAGCCAGGACTTGAGGAGGCTTGGCACCCGGGCCGCCGCTTGGCCAGAAGGTCCCCAGCCTTCCCAAAGACGGCACAAAGGCAGTGGTAAGCCCGTGGGAAACGCTGAGCACCCGCAGGCACCCGGAAAGCGCACGTTGAAACCGCGGCGAGATGCCACCGCGCAGCTGGGGGAACGGTCAGCACGGGGAGACTGGCCACGGCGGATGTTGACGAGGATGCAGAAGAGCTGCCGCTTTCACGTGCCACCAGCTAGAACATAATGTGGAATAACCGCCTTCGTAAATAGCTTGGCAGTTTCATAAAAAGCTGAACAAACACGAAGAGATCTTTGCACACGCGTGTGGACAG